>LS946441.1:50004-67111 GCA_900490955.1 Micoletzkya japonica
GGGGGGGAGGGAGAGAGTCCTAAACGCTGCTCAAGACCCTATTGCCTTACGAGGTCCCGTGCCCCCTCCGTCAACTCACTCTCTTCTCTGTGCTTTCTTTCAGGTCTTTTTCCTCTTGTGCACGAATATTACCTGCCGGGGCGTTGTCTGCAATAAAATTGTTGAAAAAAGTTCCGTCAGTCGTCTCATTCCTACTTCCGCGAAGCAGGAGCAAAGTGGTATGAAGGGAGCGAATCGGTATGACGAGAGTCCAGACAAAGTAGGAATACGATTACTGACGGAACGTTGTCGTCAATAATGCCTGCGCGCTACTCTCTCATTCCTATAATAGCCGCTCCAATCAATCGGGTCTCCACCCTTCCTCCAATCTAGGATGGGGTCACCCCCCCATCCCCTTCGTGACCCCCTGCCCTCAGGCTATGCTCTTCCGAATGCCATCCCATCTCATCTTTCGTCTCTGCTATTGGATTGGCGTCTCTTTACTATATTTATACGTTTTTCTATTTCTTCTAGTACGTATTTAAGTGCAACTAGTAATTTTCAAAGCCGTAAATTTTAAATATTTATATTTTTCATCCACGTAATGTGAACGAATAAGCTCCAGATAGAAGTCCAGCCCGTGGAATTTATGTTTCATCGCTCACATAAATGCGCGCAAGAAGGGTCGAAATGATGTCAGAGCAAACATTCAAAAAAGTGTTTTTTCTAACTCATTTCACAGTCATGTTTCAGTGTTCATGCACCTTACATAGCCTGTTAGTATAGCATGTCATTCTTGTCTTTCTGATGGCTCTTTATAGAATAACATTTCATAGAGCCATCATCAGTTGGTCGTGAAACATAACCATTTAAAAGATAAGAATAGTTTATCGCGAGCACCTTAATTTCTATCTCAAGTATAGTTTCTCACGTGCCCCCCCCCTTTCTGTGCTCATATTGTCACTAGCGTTCTCTTTCTGAGTTTTTTCACCGGTATGTTTCCGTTTGTACGCTTTGTAGGTATATCCCTCGCATTTATAGAAGCGTGAAACATATTTCTTAAAGAAATAGTCAGTAGGAGAACCTTAGCTCACGATCGTTTAAATCAACGCGCACGAAACATTTAAAATGCACAGCGAGTGGCGAACCGCGACGCGTACGTGACGCGTATTGAGAATGGATTTTTAAGCCAAAATCTGACTACGGTATCGGCTCTCTAAAGGGAAGCGCTGCTGCCCCACAGTTAGATGTAGGTTGTAATCGTACGTGTAGCTCTCATTCATAGTAGTCCTCCCTCTCCTACTCAATTATGAACTTGCGGCCTTGTGGCGTGCGGCTAAATAGTAGCGAATTAGAGAGAGAGATCGGAGAGGGGGGGGGGGTTGAAAGAGATGTGGAGGGACAGGGAGAGTGAGAGAGAGGGAGAAGCTGAAAGTAAGTAGGCTTGTCACAGCATTCCTAGCGTTCGATTAGCGAATGGCGGTTTCCGCAGTGATCTATTGTTACTGCGGACATAGCAATGAGCGAAAATTCACCAATTTAAAAACTTAAGTTCCTCCCCATCAGTCCAAAGGGCTGCCAAAATTTGGTGAAGATTCATTTACTCGCAGAAGAGAAAATTCAAAATAAGTTGCCAATTCGCTATTAGACACTTCCCCTTTCGGTCGGAATGCTGTGTTGTAGTAGTGCTAAAAAGAGACGTCAGCCCATAGAGCGATAGCGTTGTCCGAGGCTTTGGATACGTGCATTTGTTGTAAGAATAAGAAGCCCCACGGAACGTCTAAGTCATGCTTTTTAGCGAAATACGAAGACTACGTTTGCTGCTCCAGTATTTTGAAAAGAGCATAAATGCGGTTGTATGTTGGCCGTATCAATTAATGAGAGAGCTTGAATTGGGCTGTCTACGATTCTACTACGCTTATTCTTTGCTAAACAGCGTAAGTCATAGGCGGAACGCGAAATTGAACACGAGCACGAGAACAACACCTCCTTGCCCATTCAATCCGCCCGAAACCCGTCCCATGCATGCTTCACGGTTCCTTGTATCTCCTCTTCTCTTCTCTTCTCTCCCCCCCTCCCTTTAAATACCTCCCTCCTCTCTCTGTCTCTCTTAGCAACACACATCCCGTGGATTGATAAGACTAGGGCTCTCGCTGGGAACAGTTTGTTGTACAGGAAAGAGAGAGCTAGAATGATCGCATCGATCCCTCTTATCTTCCCACGGATTCAATGAAGCTTCTTCGCTCTCGCTACTTTAAAGGGCCCCTCCAGGCAATATCTACCATATACATTTTTTGACATCATTGGATAGCTCTCAATGTCCTGA
Organism: Micoletzkya japonica; assembly: GCA_900490955.1. NCBI lineage: Eukaryota > Metazoa > Nematoda > Chromadorea > Rhabditida > Diplogasteridae > Micoletzkya > Micoletzkya japonica. Next base: position 52,310 of record LS946441.1, read on the forward strand.
GTCTCATACTCTCTCCTTTTTTGTTGAAAGTTCGCCGTTGCTGAGAAAACGCTGTGCAAAGATATCTCTCGCCGTCTGCGTCTCTTCATTCCTCTCTTGTCTCTCACAATCAATCAACCGCTCTTAATTGGTTATCTCTAGGAATGAACGAGATGGTTGGAGGGACCCTTTAAACCCCATCCTCTTAACATCAATCCATACGAACGTTTACGTGTTATGCTGTAATCCCGACTGACTAGGCTACTTTTCATATTACACTTTTTTCATATTATTCGAATTCATCCCAAGCTGGGATGATTTCCTTCAACGTAAACGTTATCTCCTCTCTTACAAATGATACCTCGATTTCTCAATGCTGAGTTCCACCTGAGTGCAAGATTCAGCTTGATCTCTCTCCCTTCAAGCTTTTCGTCAATTTCCCCCGCTCCATCTGCCCTCAGGCTATATCCACCATCTGCCGCTGACTTTTATTCTCCCCAACTCCTCAGCAACTTTTAGCATATCTCCCCCCCCCCCCTACGTCCCCTCGGACAAAATAGCATTATGCACCGCCGCAGTTGAAAGGCGCGTATTTTGCAAGAATTGTATCTTGGAAAGCGGCGGTTTGCAAGAGCTTAAAGCCTTGCTATTATTCTTGACGAAAAAGTTCCGCTAGTAAACACTCATTCGTATATACTTCTCACACCGCTTCATTATCTCGTCGGAAATAGGAATGAGACAGCTGACGGAACATCTTCTTCAATCATATTCACGCTCCTTAGCCCCCGGCGCATCAGAAAGCAATTATTCGGGCCTCGCGTATTTTTGGGACTATTTCATCTCACAGTGTTCTGACAGCAGTGAAGACGTTAAGCGAACGAGAAGCCGAAAATAACCCTGATTTCGGTAGGAACTCTCGCACGGAAAACATCGTATGCTAAGTATTTTGGCTCGTTCGCCTAACATTTAGAACACTGTGATCTGGTTCGATGTTAACGCGCTCTATTATATGCAGGCTAACAATAAGAGCTTCTCGACTCCCCCAATATCTCCCTTCTTCGTATGTGACAAGCCGCAATTCTGTATGTACTGTAGCGTAGGCGTAGCCAAATAAATGAAAACAAAGTTTACCGCCATATCACGAATTTTTGCTTGCTTTTGTCGACTCTTTTCTACTATCAGCTGCAACTTGCAAGGCGCATGGCAAACTCTACGTCTTTCGAAAGTGTATTTCCAGCTACATCTACATTGTCTGTCTCTTGTAGTCACCATTCCCCTTTGTTGGTGTCCCTGGCTCCCCGGGGCAAACCCAATAGTCCTGGCAATAACACGGAAGGACATGTGAGAATATCTGCGTCTATCGTAGAAGAAAATGATACGTCAGCTACTTCTATTTCCAATGCATCTGAATCTCTCACTTTTGCACACTCTCTCGCCTGGTATTAGGCATGACCTACCGGCGTACCAGTTTATTCAATCGTCCAACTTTTTTCACGCTTTGAAACGATACTATTCCGATCCAAAAGAAGATATCAGGAACGTGGATAGCTTTTTAAGATCAGTATTACCTAGAGCTTCGCATAGTGCACATTGGAATTTTGGTAAGACCAGTTTGAAAGGTACCGGAATCGGCGCTACGACCGGAACGATTATATCTTCCATATTTCTCTACTATAATAACAGTATCTATCCAACCCCAACAAACAGCATTGCTCACAGTGTTCCCGTCCTCCGTTCAGACTCGTCTCCTTATTTTTGCACCTCCTTGTATATTTACTCGACGTTCGCTATTTGTTGTCCTCCACCACCTACACTTCTTGCTCATAGCTCTTCAAGGGTTTTCATGCAAGCCTTTGTGAAGTTACAGTATGCGTACAGTATCAACTCGTACCATCAGAGAGTTATCAGGAATTCGCATGGATCATTGTCAGTGTAGCCGGAGATTGTGAACTTTCGTAAATAGCCCAAACTAAGCCATGAAAAGACCCGCTCACTGAAGGAGAAGGCGCCTCTCGTATCGCTCTCTACTATTACCATTTACAGCAGGTAAAATCAGCTCAATTGCCGCGAATTGCGTCTAGTTTTCTAGACAATTTCTACGTTTTTATATATCATGAAGCAACGAACACATCTAAATATTTATAGTCCTACTGAAACACAGCTATGTCATTCCTCAACACGCTTGTTTCTTATATGATTTTTTCATATGGCTTTGTGATTTTCAGTTAGTTCCAGCGATATACAATGCACATCTTGGTTTGGGCAGCAGCGAGATAATTCTAGGGGCAATTTCCTCGTGAGAAAGTTCGCTCAGCAATGCTTAGCGATATTACTTGTGCATTTTACCTCCTCAGCACTTAGTACTATAGTACACTCTACTATCTTCCTGGTTGTTTATCGCTCTTCCCCTTTCCTTTTCTCATCTTCCCTCTAACCTCTCCCTCCCTCCTCGCCCTCTCAACCCCTCACTTCGCCTGTTCCCTCTCTATTTCCCTCCCTTCCCTCTCTGTCCTCAATCCATCCCGATTGCCAGCTGTGCTATGCAGTCTATCACACACACACACTGGGCTTCAGTAGCCTCTCATCTCACTCTGATTTCCTCCTTTCGTATTTTCGCGTTTCACCCCTTTTTACTATCATAAATATCCGATATGAGCAGCAAATTCCCCGCGCTAAGGCATAATGCAAATCGAAAGAATATTGCATCTTCGACTTATGCTACGCCTCTAAGTAGCGTATTATTTCGCAATCGCTGTTATCTTGGAAAGGCAATCTGGCGTCTATCACTCCATTACTCACATTCACACGACAACAGTGCAATTTCCCGTGTTACACTTTGTTCACCTCTTCTATTACCACCCGAACTGTCCAAGCGCACGCAAACGATCTGGAACTTTTACACAGTGTTCTGCGAATGAAAGATTTGGAAGGGGAAGGGAAGAGCTTCAGCATAGGCACTAAAGCTAACAGCATACTCATTCTTAGGATCTACTAGAAGTTCACTAAGATGAGGCTCGCTTTCCAAAGGTCTGTAATGTTGTTCTTAAACTGGATACTTTCATTGGTCCCATTGGAAACCTAGCCAAATCGAAGGCGCAAAGTTGATGAACGTTGCACTTAAACTGTTCGCGATGGTTTGCGTTATGCTGGACGATTTCCGTAAAGTATTTGCAAAACACGCTCTTTGTGAATACCATCTTGCTAGTCCGCTTCGTTGAGACTCCTCTCTCATCATTTAGCTTCTCGTCTCCCATCTGCTCTTCCACCCATGCACTCCTTCGACAACGCCGAGCATCAGGTTTCACTTTTTGCGTGTGTGTTTTAATGCTTCGCCGCTGCAATCTTTAAGACAGAAAAATCTCTGCTCGCAGATTTAAATTAATTTTGTATTATGGGGATTCAGAGCGCGCATTGTTAGCGATTCAGTGGCTTGTTAGACAATGCAAAAAGTTTGCAGAAAACTGCAGAAAACCAATTGAAACGGGTTTTTGCAGAAGCGCGAGATGGCGGAGCTGGAGAAGAACAAGGAAGAGCTGACGCACCTGCCCGCGGACATCATGAAGCCAGTGGGCTATTTTTCCATTTGAAACTTGCTGAACTATGATCTCTGTCCTCTTCAAAACCTCCCAAAACACATCACTCTATCACATAAAAAAACATTGACACAGCTTCTCCAAATTCTCGTAGATAGGCAAAGATTCGCGTGGCCTGATGCAAGCTTTTCCGTCGCCTTCCTTGAAGCTTTTCCCGCTCTGCGAATTCTCCTCGATTGTTGTCTCCTCTAGTCTCGTTGTTTTCGTCGCTGCAGCGGCCCTGCTATTTAGTGTTAGTCGACCAACGAGCGTTCAACCCCTCCCACCCCTATTGACTATTTCATCGCATCAATTTTTCGTACAACGCTGCGAATAGTGCGTTTTCGAGCTTCACGTGAATTCAGAATTTCTTATTTAAAATAGTTCCCATAAATCACGTCTTCCAAACGGGTCCTTCCGGTCCTTCCGCGAATCAATAAAACCTCATCCGCATTTCCTGTCATCCATTTGGTCCGTCGTGACGACCATACCAGTACTCTATAGAAATCAAGCGCTATTCCCAACAATCCGCTCATTCAACCATTTCCTTTCATTGTTTCCCTACTGAATACGCTACAACTCAATACTGACATTCGATGTTTGGTCGCCCTAACTACAATTAGTCTCAGATATTACGTTTCACATGCATTTATTGACTTCCATGGCCAAACATAAATAGCTTTTTACTTCGCAGATAACGCAACAGGTATAATCGAGGAAAACGTGACGTGTAATTCAATTTGGTTCTTGCTAGCAAATCCCTGCAAATTTTTCTAACATTTTTAAAATGTTTATACATTTTTTCTAACATTTCGCAAATTTTAAAAAAGTCTGCGTGTCTGTCTGTTTGCTTCTCAAATAATTCCTTTTGAATTAAAAACTTCTATGAATTAAAGGACTTTTGAATTAAAAAGTTCTTGCAAATTTTAGAATAATGAAGTATTCATTTCTTCATATATCATACCCATTTTTGGAAGACCTCCAACAATAATGCTTACCCGAAGATAAATGACCGGCAGGCTTTGGCCTCTAATCACAAAGCTGCACAACAAATGTCACCTTTCGCTCTGCTAGCCCCCGTTGAACTCAACTAGAGATAAACACAGTGTAAGCAAGGTTCGATGAACCCTCAGGCATTTTCTAGATATTGAGACGAATCGCAGTTCAAAGTCAGATATTACAAGTTCCACAAAAGTTGACAAAAACTATTCGATTGCGAACTGTCTATGCAAATACGCTGATTTACCTCTCCGGCTCTAATTTTCTTGCGATTCTCACACTTGTAATTCCTATGTTCTTGCGATTCTCACACTTTTAATTCCTATGTGATTCCTATGTGATACAAAAATGTAGCCGGTCAGCTAGTTTTCGAATCATAGCATCCTAAATTTGTGTTGGCTTTTCCCCATTGTCAGGACCTAGATACTCTGTCTGATATAGACGACTTTCTCTCACAATCAATGTAAATGTAGAAAAGTGGTGCGCACTATATCGATGACATACCAAAATACATAATTGATAATTAAACAAATAAGTATAATAAATAAATAATAAATATTATGATTCGTGAATTGCAGGAGATCGAGCACATCTTCGCGACGATCGCGCTTGCAGAGCAGGCGGTGCACAAGGGATGGTACTCGCTCTACGCCTGCCACAAAGGTATCTATATAGTAGAGAAAAATGGAAGATATAATCGTTCCGGTAGTAGCGCCGATTCCGGTATCTTTCAAACTAATCTTTCCAAATTCCAATGTGCACTATGCGAAGCTCTAGGTAACACTGATCTCAAAAAGCTATCCATCCTCCTTATATCTTGTCTTGGTTAGTATCGTTACGAAGCGTGAAAAATAGTATCGTTACGAAGCGTGAAAAAAGTCGCTAAACACCGTAGCGGCGGAATCACGAATTATACGTTCCGATGTTCTACGCTATATGCACACTGAAATAGGCATACCCGTCAGTGGATCATGACGAATAAGAGTGTGTAAAAGTGAGAGAATTAGAAGTATTTTGGAGCCAAAGTACATATTTAACTGGCTATTTTCCGCTATAGATAGTATGGCTGCAAAAAACGTTCCGCCAGTCATCTTCTCATTTCCGACGAGAGAGCGGAGCGGTATGAAGCGAGTTCAGACGAAGTAGGAATGACGTTTACTGACGGAACTGTTACACTGTAGATAAAGATTCGCTTTGAGCCACGATCGCCGCCGGCATGGACCTGCTCTTTGCGCGTCTTACGGCGGACCTGTGAAGAACCCGGCCGATTTATGCTTCAAGCCTCTCTGATAATCTTATTTACTCACTGCAATATTTCTAATCTTCATCTTGTAAGTTTGCACTAACCCCTCCTCGGCACCATGTTCATACTCTCTGTCTCTCTCTTGTATCTATTTTCGTCAAACAGCGAAAACCTCTGGCAATATTAGCAATCCTACAGTAACCCCCCCGTTAATACAGTAATCCTTCCGATCTCATAGTCTCTCAATCGCCCCCATTTTGCATACTTTGCCGTATGTGGCCATATCCACTCGACTGGTTTTCCTGCTTTTACCCCAATAAACCTCTGATAAACGATTATTAGCAAAACTGGCGTTACTATAGTAGGGAAAAGGAAAGATGTAATCGTTTCGTTTGTAGCTTAAATTCCGGTTCCTTTCAAAGTGATCTAATTAACTTCTAGCATATACTATTCGAAGCTCAATGAGGTACTGATCTCAAAAGCTATATGTTCCTACTTTCTAGTCATGGAGTGAAATGGCATTGTTCCAAATCGCATCGCGAAAAAAAATTAGCTAAACACTGTAGCGGCGGAATCACGAATTATATGTTCCGATTTTCTAGACTACTACTGTATATTGCATCAGTTATGCAATTCCAAGGATGCCGCCTCTCAATAAAGATCGTACGGATATTAGATAAACAGCAACTCTTCCAGCAGCATTTGTAGGTGCCGGTATAACTAAGCATTCAAGTGAACAGTATACCATACATCATTTTGAAAGGCACCTTGGTCTCGTCTTTTCTGTCCTTATTTATGTATGTGCGAGTACTCAGCACAGGTCAGTAAGTGTCTTTGCCTACTAATAGGCAGAAGTGGGAAGAGGTAACCGGAGAGGGGCGCGAAAACGAGCGAAGAAGGGGTGTAGGGATGGGAGGAGGAGAAGAGGAAGTGGAAGGATGGGGCTGTACAGAATTACGAAGTGAATAGAGTAGGTTTAGCGAGCCCGAGGACCGCTGACCTTCTTGGACTTGCCCTGATCTTTGTCGTATATTTGAGAGCGTCTTGATAAGTCGGATATGTTGCACAATGTGCACTGTCACCAATTCGAATTTCGCCCCCTCTGTTGTTTGCCTTTCTATTGCACCTGCACACAATTTTGAGCATCACCCCTTAAGCCTTCTGAAAACTACGGGGAAACAATTGGAGCTATTCCCCGCTCTACCCAAATGGTGCGGCTTTCCTCCCCGCATGCACTATGAGCACGCGCTTCGCGCACTTCTCACCCCTCCCTCTCAACGTTTGCAGTTCCCCTCTCGATCCCCGAACACAGCTATCTAGGCTTATTTACTCTGACTTGAGTCGTGCGAGTGAAAGTGCACATTTTTTCCCCTTTGAGGAATAAAATAACTCACATGCTCGTTTTAGGCGACTTACATTTTCGCCTCCCTAAACCACTTTTACGTGTTTTGTATTTAAACGCTCATCTGGCTTTCATAGAGGTGGTCATATTTAAAAAAAAGTCACGATCGTTCGTATTTATCCATTTGAGCGACCTTCCTCCATGTCCACCCTGCTCTCCCTCCTCCTTCCCCTCCTCCCGCTGTCCCTCTCCGCTCCGCTCATCGCCACTCCGCGAATGGTCGACGTGGTCCACATCATTGACGAGGAGAATGCGAGGGTAATTACGAGGGAATATGCAAATTTATGGGAAAATCGATAAATCAATAATAAACTGATCTTCGCAGGAAAGCACTGTCGCGCCGTCCACAACGCCAGCGCCGAAAGCGGGTACGGTATTATAGTTAGAGTGCGCCTAACGACTAATTTTTGCGTGCCCTCTATCCCTGTTTCTCTTCATTGATCGAATTATGATAGTCGTTATTACTAGTTCTACGAGAGTTGCCCAAAAGTAAGCAAACCATTGCGAACTGTCTATGCAAATGCGCACTAATCAACCTATACGGCTCCAATTTTCCTACGATTTTACTAATCCCTGTAGTGGTCACACGTAAGGCATCAATTGAAAGCCGTAATCAGCGGAAATAGTTTGTTATTTCAATCAAAATTGTTAAATAAAAACCTGTAATAGTCGCACTGCAACCACGTTTGGCGAAAAATTTGCCGGTCGTCGCATTGCTATTATACTTTCCACGAAAGAGTCAAGCGGTATGAAGGGAGCCCCGACAAGGCAGGAATAACCGTATTATATACTAGTGCCGTCGAATCGGGCCTTTTTTCATAGATACGTTTCATGTATTATATTAAAAAAAGAAAGATAACCATCAAGATAGCCATCGATTCGACGGCTCTATCTAGACCCTGCCGACGGTCAACAATACAGTGCAGCTCTCTTCGTATGAATGCTGAATATGTATTTTGAGGCTCAATGATGCTCGTTTCAAGATAAGTATAAAATAAGAATGCTACTCTTTCCAGACTGGCCCTCGGGCGACTACTGCATTCTCTCGGGGCCGGCCGGAACCTGCCCTGAGGGCTTCGCGCACGGTTCCATCACCCTGGCCGTCCCCGTCTCCGTCGGACTGGGAGAGGTTGATCTTTGATCTTTGATCTATGATCTTTGAATTTTGATCTTTGATCTCTGAACTTACCTTGCGCCGCTTGCAGATGTACCGCAGCGGCAGCGAACTGCATACGTATGTGAAGGTAATATTGATTTTTACTTGTTTTTTTCTATTTGCTAACAATACATAATAAGTGGACACTTGGTCGTATCTATACATGGAAAACTATATATCCGGATTAGAGCATTCCATTCGGGTCTTCTTGACCAATATGTTTCGTTGCTTTTGGTGACGAGATGCGTCGAAAAATGAGCATCGATAATTTAAAAAAACATGGGAATAGAAACGATCAGCTTATTCTACGGCTTATAAGCATATATTCTACGGTTTATATTCTACGGCGTATTCGTAGGTGGGTCGGGTGGGCGGGCTGGAGCTGTCAATGCTCCCGTACGAGCAGATCTACTCGCTCAAGATGTCCGCCTGCTGCAAGATCATGCCGGTACGGAACGTGCACAATACGTTATTTAGTATGGTTGAGGAAAATGTTCCGTCAGTTGCCTCATGCCTACTTCCGACCAGAGAGAGAGCGGAGCGGTATGAAGAGGGTGCAGACAAAGTAGGAATGGCGCTTACTGACGGAACTTTTTCGTCAATAATAGATATGTCTACATTTCCAAACGGACTGACTGAAAAAAAGATGTACGATTGTAGACGCCTATCAAAGCATTACTTTTTGTCAAGCTCAGTTGCGATATTTAAAACAAAACCCCGATAAACAAGGCTGTTCCAGGTTACGCCCATCTCCACGGGAAACGTCGCGGGCGTTGAAACCGCCACGGAGCCGTTTATTAGAGTGTGATCTTTGATCTTTGATCTCTGATCTTCGATGCTTAATAATTGTACTTTAGTCATTGCCCATTGATCTTTGATCTCGTTCAAGCCAAGCTATTTACATGCTTTTCCTGTGATCTCATCTCTTTCCCTGTTCAGAGTCTTTCCCTATTTGTTCACCGTCTTTCGATAAATGTCTATGAGCTGCGGAATATGACATATGCACGTTCACACTTCCCTTTACATGAAAAGAATGATGATAAAATGAGATAATTTTAGAATACGCCAGTATGAATATATTAGTTTCGCAAAATGTAGTCCTTCGCCCGCGAAAAAGGTTATCACCCTCTGCCCCTCCCGTCCTCTTTGTTTCTTATCTTCACAGATGGTCGTTAAACGATGCCATCGCCTTCCCCTATTCTCCATTCCACAGGCGAAGCTTGTCTCGAGCTATTATTGCCAACGTTTTCCAGGCTTTGCCTGAACTGTGCATTTTTAGATGCTTCGCTTCAGTTGCCTTATATAATGACATAGTGGATTAAAAAGATCCCCGTCGGAAAACCATTCCCGAATATAAGGCGAGAGAGTGTGCGAATGTGAGAGAATTAGACTCATTTTGGAACGGAAGAAGCTGACGGATCCGGTTTATTCCACTATAAATGATTCGTTTATCATATTCGTTAAACGAATCATTTCTGTCGTGTCGGGCTTGGTGCTAAGCTCCGTTTTATGCCATTTATGCGTAATAGCATGATTAGGGCAAATATAGGCGCATTGAGCGTAATATGGACACTACAGCCTACGCAATTGTAGCTACGCCCACCGTGCAATCGGAGTGGAATTGGGAGTGAGTAAGATTATCTTCCACCTATCGCCAGATTTTGGTCACCTTTCAACCGTCCATTGAACGAGAAATATGCAGAATCTTTGTAATTGGGCTGGCAAAAACTCCGATCACATAAATAAAATAAATAAATAAATATCTGCCCATTCAGATGCACTGGCTCCAAATTCCTCACATACCCGGACGGTGCCGAGTTCATGCGGTGTGCGTAAAATAATATTCTTCTTTCTGTCTGACCAATAAATAGGAAAAAATTAATTCTATTTACACAGACAAATATTCGCTCTAAGTTTCAATAAATATCAATACTTTTATAATTTAAGAGAATATCTTGAAAAAGGGAAAAATAAAAATAAAACTATTCAGTCCTGACCCAGCACGCGGTGCCGCTCTTTGTCGTCCTGATGGTCGTCTGCGTCTTCTACCTATTCGTCCTCGCCATCGGGCTCAAGGTACTTAATCAATGCTCAAAAATGTATTCATCATATCTACGAAACCTACACCAGGAAAGCGCCAAACGTTTCTGAATCACCTATATATAACTAGGGCACGATTTGATCTCTGAATGTATTTAAATATTTAAAGACACAGAATACAATTTTGATATCTATAAGAGGAGTGGTCAATAATCTTATTTCCGCTCCTGTTTCTCAGCTCCTCCGCAACGCGCAACAGGTGAAGGAAGAGCACGTGCGCGGCGACCTCTTGCTGTGTGTCGCAACTCCCTTGGTAACGCTTTTTTTCCGAAAATATTCTCTGACCGATAAGTTTAAATGACCGAAAAAATTATCGGTCATTTAAATACCTTCATTGCAAACCTGCCCGGAGCTATGCGAATGCGTCGACACGTTTACGTAACATAGGGTCTGCTCGAGTATAAAGCATGACCACCAAGAGCAAACCTATTTCACCTTATGAAAATCAGAAAGGCAACCCTCAAATGTCAGTTAGTCGCTACGGTCTGTGTGCTTGGTCTCTTCTTCCCGCGAGCCTCGCAAATGATGAACACACTGTCGAACACGTGAGAATCCTTTTTTTGTTACTTTCAAAGTATTCTCCCCTCGATCTTATTACTTAATGAATTTCAATTTTCTTTTACTTAAGAATGCATCGATTTTCATACTTTTGACGATAGAATAATCAATTGCATGCGTGAAAATTGCTCATTAGCTTTGCACGTGAGTGCAGAGGGCTGTAAAGATATGAAGATCGGGGCTGAACTCGTCGTCATGCAGTGATGATCAGTGACAGGATAGACAGCACTGCACGGCATTTATGACGATGCGAAATGAAAAAAAAAGAATTATGATATTTAGCAATACAAAACAGTCACTGCAAAGATGTGAAATGAGATCTCTATCAAAATATATCTATGCTCCGATTTTTATGCTCTCCACTCAACGTCGTCTAAATGTATTCAAATAACTCCTTCCCCTGCAGATTCATCATGTTCGCCCTGTGGAGGAATCTCTCCCTACTCTTCAAGCTGTACGGTGACACGCGACACATGTCACTGCTGATGTACGAGAGTAAGTTGGCTTATTGTGGTTAGATATTTACGAATTATCAAGATTCTAATAGATTCTAATATGTATACGCTGCGTTTGCTGATTAAAAATGATGAAAATGTTCCGCCACTAGTCACATTCCTACTATCTACAAGCGAGTAAGCGAAGCGGCATGGCGAGAGTGCAAACAAAGTACCTAGGAAAGAAAAGTTTACTGACGGAACTTCTTCGGAAAATAAAATTATATATATATGATTGCAGCCAACACGCGCATACCCCTCCGCATCCGTCCTTGCTGCTGCTGTCTCTGTCTCAAAGACGTAGAGCCGACGCAGTATGATTTTTTTCCAACTTTTCTTAAATTTATATGTTTCACAATACATAATTATATATTGCAAAAAGCAAAAAAATAAATATTCCAGAAAGAATATCATCCGGCTGAAGCGCCTGATCCTGCAGACTCCCATTATTCGTGTGTCCATTATCATCGCTGTGAGCATCATACGGATCGAGCGAATGTGCGATATGACAAAGTAAGTACATAAAGATGTACGGTACACAATGTTCCGGTAGCAGCATAAATATTAAGCAAACGAAAAAAATATCCCTGCTTTTTGATAGGAACTCTCGCCGCGGAAACCATTTCGTCCCAAACGTTTTGGTTCATCCGGCTTAATTAGAACATTGCGGGCATCATGAACATAAAATCCCAAAAATAATCGAACATCGTTTTTCCAAATATTTATGTTGTCCTTCAAACTCATCGAACATTGTACATGCCTTGCGTCTTGCAATTGAGAATAGGCGCGAAATTCAAATGTGAATTTGAGCGGGATTCAAATCCTCAACTGGATCGGCCTCGTGTCCACGATGACCGCCCTCTACTGCAGCAACGTCTTCGTGCAGATGTCCAATGTACGTTTTCATTTCAATTTATATAGTCCAACTTAGGGTTCTCTTTTTGACGTTTTTGCTCGATTATGATTCACACTTGTATAAATACCGGAATATGCCTACAGAGCATAAACGCTGAAACATAACCGTGGAAAAGCGACAAAAAGATAACCCTAGACCAATTCTTCTGTTCCAAATGCATCTAATTTTTTTACATTTGCGTAATCGCTTTCGCAACGATTTACTTAATATTTTGTCCCACTATAACCTTTTGCGAATGTCATGATGCTGAAATACACAAGCCTATCTATTTACCTCGCTGTCATTCTAATTGTTTTCAATTTATATGCCAATTCAGGAGCACCTCATCCGCTACCAGATCGGTACGCTGTTCAAGGCAGTCAACCTGACTCAGGGCATCTTCAACATTCAACGGTAACATAATTCCCCTTTTTTAAATCTCATGTTAGAAATTATCGAACAAAGCAACTTCAACAGGCAAGGACGAGGAGACGATAACTTATTATAATATTTTTGCTACAAAAAGATTAAGAAAAAGACTGTCTTGAGGTTTATCTTCGACAAGCTGACACCGTTGTTCCATGACTGGAGCTACATGAGCGATGGAAAGGCGAGGATCCTCGAAGCGAGGGTGCAGGCGGATTGTGAGCTCTTTTCTGGCGCTTTCCTTATGAAATATAAGAGAAATGTACAGTAGTCTACAGAATCGTACGTCTCTGAAAGTGTTTCAGCCTCTCGTCATAACACCTCCTACCGGCAATTGACTAGGGTTCTCTTTCTGACTTTCTATCTCACTAAAATGAGTCTCAATACGCGTGGGTACGGTTCCGAATGATAGCATTTCTTCCTTCAGTCAATAGGAACACACTGACGTTTCCCCAACCACACCTAAACCAAGCTTCAGTCTGGAACAACGCCCTGATGGTCGTCTGGCTTCTACTGATCTCCTTCATGCTTTTCGGACGGATGAACCCGAAGAAGGCATTATTATAGATAATTATACAGTCAATTAATTAGCTAGTTTATTCACCAACTTAGATTTCAGATTGCTAAATTCACTAATTTGCAGTCAGCCCTCTACCAAATGCTGCCTGTCCCAGTGGCGCACATTGACAGTTTCGGCAATCTGCCCCGGGCCAATCTGTTTGTTTCATTTGTGTATTTATCGCCCACGAAGTAGCAGTTCGCGGTTAAAAAGTTTTTTGCATATACCAGGGAAAATACCGCTTATTTTGATTAACCTGTAACGCAGATGTCGTGCTCTTGTGGTATTTGTATATAGCAGTAGGTAAACATAATATCTTGCAAAAGCTATAGATAGGTTCTAACGCTCAGCAATCGGAATGATGTCGGTAAGATACTATGATTTTTGCAGAAATGGCAGTTTCCGTTCTTCCTATTCGTCGATGGACCAAACGAACGTTGCGGCTTACGTCAATAATGTGGATGTGGAGGGTACAGCCCATCACGAAGAAGAGGCGGAGGAAGGCAGGAGATAGATGAATAGATAAATATTATGCAGTATCAAAGAAACGTCGAGAATAAAACGAAGAGAATGAGGGCCAGTACACACAATTGTAGTAGAATTCCGTCAGTTGTTTTAGTTCCAAAATGCATCTAGATAATTCTTTCACTTTTTGCCCAATCTTTCACCTCATATTCGGAATGATTTACTGACTTATGTTTTCATTCCACCATAGGTATCTATCGCCAATCGAGACAGGGATGCTGTAATGAAATAAACTTATTTGTTCTTCCATTTCCTTTTCATTTTTCTGTTATTTTTGTCGCAGACTACTTCATTTCATATTTGGAATGACCTACTGATGTATCCTTGTTTTCCATATATATAAAATGGATTCCAAAATCTCATTTTTGCGCATTCTGAAGCCTTTGTTGAAATGACAGAAAAGAATCTTGTGATGGTCCTATTTTTGAAGACCGCCTCGGGGTCAAAGCGAGAAAACGGCTTCACTGGATCTTTTGCAAATGAAATCATTCACAATCAATTCCTTCCATAGTAGAGAAAAGCGGAACGTATAATTCGAAAATACGGTCTGGTAAAAGTTACTGGCCTTAGCGAGAAGTGGAATTTATGCATCATCTTCGGAACGATTTATTTTCGATTTTACTGCTATCGATTTATTCTGCATGTTTGGGTGCTGCGTGCGTTCTTGCAGCTTCTTTTACGCTTTCTTTTTCAGGTTTTGCTCATTATTGAGTTCATGATCTTGCATCTGAAAACCGAGCTGTGATCAGACAAAATAATGCATCAAATGCGTTATGTTTCGTTCATGAGTGTGATATTATGGAGAAATACTCAAATTGAAAAAAAGAAAACAGGAAATGACACGAAATTACAACAAGAGACCGCTGTAGCCGCTTCAACAGTTTCGCGAAATTC
>LS946441.1:73572-87753 GCA_900490955.1 Micoletzkya japonica
TTCCGGGAATACCTCGATGCCATTTGCCTCGTTACTATGCGCTAAACGCAGTAAGACTGCGCCTTGGCTGGGAAACGATTTTTAGGATATCTCGCGAAGTAGACATTTTTGTGCACTCTGGTTTTGATTTCTATATTATTTAGGCGATAAACTTTCATATGAAAGCCAATCTTTTTTGGCTTCCATGTCCCTTTAAGTCGTTCCCGTATCTAATATACTCTGCACTATCAACCTGCAACTTCGCCAGCCACATACTCTGGAATAATAAAATGCCACAGCTCTCTTACATGCGAACTCCAATCTCGTGCTATGGGACCTTGTGAGTCTGGATTAGAGCATGCCCACCGGGTCTTTTTGATGTATATGTTTCATACCTCATTCATAACCGTGACGCGTCTCGTCACCATAAGCATATTGGTCAAGACGACCCAAATGGCATGCTCTAATCTGGATCTATGCAATTACGCTCCTGCCCAATTCTACTATCTACATTACACACAGGACGAGTGCGTATGTTTGTCTCTCTGTGTATCTGTCAGTCTGTATCGTCGATCACTCTTTATCAGTTGTTGGAGAGGGTCTCGTGAACTCACAGCCGGGGTGAGACTACAATAGCATTGTGACAGAAGCTTCTGGACATCTTCTGTCCTTAGACATCTTCAAAAATTTCCGCTCTTATTGCAAGTTATTCCCATGTAGTTCGAGCAGTGGGTTTTTAATGTTTTCCCATACTACTATAATGCCTTCATATCGATGCGCATTATCTCTAAAGTATTGTTTGATTAGATGCAGACGAGATTGTGGCTCTAAATATGCAATAGATAGTCATGAGCTGTCTGGCTCGATACATAGCAAGCTACACTCCATGTTCCGCCAGGTCACAGTATTGGCAGACTAAAAGTTCCAAAGTACATCCGTCTTGATTGAAGGAATCTGCTGATTGATAGCGCGAAACTCACACAGTTTTATCCAGTTCGTTATCATCTCTAAATAAGGAGACTATCTAACTCGAATCTGTGAACACAAAGAATACGCGTTTTGTTGATTAAAGGATCATGATATGTTTCAAGCAAGCTTTCTATAATTCCAAGCGAGCCTGAATTGTTCCATCGCTAAGCTCTTTTTTTCTCGAATGAAATCTCCTAGATGACTCGTCCGTTCATTCGAAAGAGTCAGGAGACGCTTCGGAAGACACTTCTGCATACCTATACCTCTCAAAACTCAAAACATTTTCTCTCCCATAAACGAGTCTGCAACACCGTTTACGACCGTATTCTTAGCCAGTCAGTCAGCGATAAGCCTAACACCCTCCGGGCATATCTTTCTGTACTCTTTCTCTTATCTCCACGTGCGCCGACAAACTACAAACTTCGATGCTTTGTTCACGAATACGAACAAAGCGCTGTAAATGCTTGTGAATCTTTACCCCTGAGCTATAGATAACCTCTTCTGGAAGCAACACGTAAAATAAAAGTCAGGAATACGTCGGAGCTGTACATAACCATGTGATATATATGCTTGCAAATACGTCTATAAAAGGTGCACTGTGGACAGCCAGAAAAGTCGCAAAACAGAGGCACACCACATCACCATAACCTGTGATTCAAAACAGTAAATGCATCGGGGTGCGCGTGTAACAAACAAAGCGGTCCTCCGGCAACAGTTCATTGCTTATCTGGGACGAAAAGGAGAAAAGAAATTGCCAACGACGCTATCTCCTTTTCTTGTATCTATACGCCGTGTAGCATATCCCATTGCTGGGATAATGTCTCCACTTCTAGCTGTAATATTTGTGCAATTTGTTTGTTTCAACAAGCTTCTTACTCTCTGTTTCTTAGTATCGAAGAGAGAGAGAGAGAGAGCGAACCGGTACGCAGAGAGCCCAGACAGAGTAGGAATGAGTTCACTTACGGAACGTTTTGGTCAATAATAGTTACAGTGGCATGGCTAGAGAACCGGCTGTTATGGAAAAAAACATTTCTTGCGCCTTGTGGCTTGCAAGAAACAGAGAGTAAGAAGGAATGAGACGACTGACGGGACATTTTCCGCAACCATATCTGTAGAGGATTAAAAAGATCCGTCGGAAAATCATTCCGAATATAATGCGCGAGAGTGTGCGCAAGTGAGAAAATTAGACTCATTTTGGAACGGAAGAAACTGACGGATCGGTTTATTCCACTATATATATGCGTTGCGTATTCGTAATATCGCCCCCTAATCACGGCTCATTTCCTGTGCCCATTAGTCACTGTAGCACAAAACGCTCTCATTGCCTTAGTTCCCCATCCGCCCCCACTACAATCGTTCTCCCTCCCCTCTCCCCACTCCATTCACTGATAAGACAGTCTTACCCGCCCCTTCTAGCGGCCTCAGGTTCAGACGTTTATTGCTTAGGCGATCGTCCAAACATGCTTAATGTAAATATTTAGCACCGTGGCCTAATATATAGTCCTTCATAGTGTACAAATTCATGTTAGTATACTGTTAATCAATACCGTAGTCTAGTTCTCGATCCATAAGCTTCTTTCAATCCTCTTTAGTCCGTTCTTATCTGCTAATCCGGGTCAACATAAGCAGACTCTCATTCCTGTACCCTTTACCACTTGGTTTTCACTCTGGCTTATGGTACCTTAAATTCGAGAATTCTTCTTTTGTATCACATCTCGCTCATAATTCACCGCGATTTTCGTATTTGTGATATATTATTTCAACTTCAGATGGAAGCCTCTACTTCACGGCAGGAAATCGCGGTATCGGATGCATATGTGGGGTAAGAGAAAGGACAGTCCCGGAGAAGAAAACACAAAACAATGTTACAGTACTTCAACAGTATGTATCGTAGAGCTTTTATTTTTTGCATAATAGCGCAAAATGCAACGAATGACAAAATTGAATTCATTCGCCTTATCTACATTGACAGAAACTTATGCAAGCACGACATGGAATACAGTGTATTATAATTTTTGTAATAGTAAAACCATAAAATATGAATTTTTATCTTCGTAGAAGGTAAACATAATGAATATAGAACCTTACTCAGATGCATCGAAGCCAAGGCGATCGCCTATCCGGATAATGCCGAGTTCATGCAGAGTCAGTAAATATGCGATTCGAGTTCTGATGATAATGATGAAATATTTCCATTTTGATCAAATAAGATTATAAATATTATAGATAAATAAAAAAGTAAAGTTATTTAATTCAGTGATCAATGGCATGTACCTCCTGCCGATGCTGATTGTCTCGTGCGGCCTGTTTCTTGTCATTACGCTGATCGGCATCAAGGTACATTTTTTTAAAAACCGCAGTAAAACGAAAGCCAACGCAATATTTATTCACGATGTACCATGAAGCTAAAATATTCACGTTATTATTATTATATACAAGCGCTAAAAAGCTTGGCATATTTACGTTCCGAGTTTTCTGAATTCCTGCCCATGACGCTTCCCTCTGCTTTGAGAAAAATACATTTACCGGTTGCCTCAGACCTCTTTCAAAGAAATATGATGGTTTTGATGCAAGTAACGAACGTCTTTATACAAGCATTTGAAACATGCTGCAGGTTAAATACTACATACTTTGCGGTAGCGTTGAGCACTGAAACATAACCGTGAAAATGGCGAAAAGAGGATCTTATTCAGCAACTTGCAGCTAATCCGGGACGCTCTACGGGTGAAAGACGAGAACTTGCGCGGCGATCTGGCCCTGTGCGTCATGAGTCCGACGGTGCGTCCTCGATTTTTGTATTTATTGTAGTGGTCGATTTATTCTTTATTCGTTATTTTTACATTAGAATAAAGAAAATGAATAGATAGAAATGACGATTCTTCATGCAGGTGGTGTCGCTCGTGTGCCTCCTCGGCCTGTTCTTTCCACAGTCCTCACAGGTCGTCAACACGCTGTCCCTAGTGTAAGGCTCATAACGATTTCGTAAACTGAAAGATCACCTTTACAATTATGTAAATGTGCATTTTACCTCCATATATGCGAATCTCAATCGAAGCACAGCGTCTGGGGCGCCTAAACCACATGACTCACTCTCGACCGTTATCAGCACCGTTTCGTTTCCGTTTGGCACGCGATTCTTGATTGGGAAACTTTGGAGTGTAATACGGAAAATTATGCCGTACACTTTTACGCAGTCTCGTTTTTCCATATTTCTGACAATTCCATGAAAAAAAAATCGTTTTACCAGGGCATATGCAATGCATTTCGGATAAAAGTTGCTGCATACGACATTAGTAGAAGGGATAGACATTTAGACATTTTTTTTCAGCTTTCTGATGTTCGCCCTGTGGCGCTGCCTGTCGCTGCTCTTCCGGATGTACGGTAACTCGAAACATATGTCACGGCTCATGTTTGAAAGTGAGTATCTATTTCCATGCACAGTGTTCTGACAGCAGTCAAAATGTTAAGCGAACGAGATGCCAAAAAATAACCCTGATTTCGGTAGGAACTCTCGCACGGAAAACACCGCACCCTAAGCATTTTGGCTCGTTCGCTTAACATTTAGAACACTGTGCATGTACCGATCGATTTACCGCTTCATTCTCTTTAACAAATTTATCAATATAGAATAAAATTTTAATTCTTTGATTAGTTTTAATACTATTTGATCTTAATTCATCGATGTCATTTGACCTGAGTGGATCAAATGACATCGGCCAGCGAGCTTTCGGTGTTTGACCAGTCTTTACCAGGCGGAATTGCGTTTTAAACAGTAAAATAATTAGTATGAATAGCTGGGGAACGTGATTAGCGTGGTATATTGTACTTCGATGACTTACGCAAGTTGAAAGCTAATGTAAGAAGAATCACAGAAACCTTCCAGCTGACATAAGGATGGAGTTCGCCGTCATCCCGTGTTGCTGCATGCGTTGCCTGCCGTCGGCGGCGCCCAGTCGGTTCGTTAATCTTCGATCTTTTAATATTGATCTTTGGTCTTTGATCTTTGAACATTGATCTTTGACCTCCAGACGGAACATCAACCGGCTCAAGTGGGTCGTGCTGCAGACGTCATTCGTGCGCATCGTTGTCCTGGTGATTGAGGGCCTGATTCGGATGGAGAAACTGTGCGATTCCACCATGTACGGTGACAGTGGGACATCCGCACAAAGAATGAATCAAATCTTGTATCGAGACCTTTCTTGTAGTAGTAACCTTGCCTCATGTTCGTCAACACGTTGTTAACCTTGACAAACGGTTCCTAGAGTCCCGTATAACCCCGAAACCCCCGAAATTACAGCTCCATCCAACTGCTCAACTACGTGACGCTCGTGTCTACGGTCAGTGCCCTGTACGCCTCGCAAGTCTTCATTCGGATGACCGCGGTAAGTGCTTTTTTTGCTCTTTAGTTTTTTAATGCTTTCCTTAAACACCTTACTCTGAATATGCCTTCATTTCTGTCCGTAAGATAGATGTTGGGCAATTGTGAATCGAAATGCTGTTTGTCTCACAATCAGAGGAACGTTTTATGATCGCAGGACCACGTAAATCGCTACCAAATCGCCTCACTCTTCAAGGCAGTCAATCTTACGCAGGCCATCTTCAGCATTCAGAGGTATCTATCGTAACCAATCATTGTCATTCTCTTTTATCAAACCTCTCATTGTATTATTTATATTGGTCGCTTTCCATGTAAAATATATAATTTATATAATTTATCACCACAAAGTGTGTATCAGCACACTGAGCGAAATTTCACCACCAAACAGCACCCAGTGAATCATTCACCACACAAATTTCACCAGCCCGCTGGTGAATGGCGCACAATTCACCAGCGGGCTGGTGAAATTTATGTGGTGAATGATTCACTAGGTGCTGTTTGGTGGTGAAATTTCGCTGAGTGCAAGTGAAAAATGGCACATACGAAAAGATATGAAAGAACGATAAGAATGATAAGAATAGAACATTAGTTAACATTCTATTCTTATCATTCTTATCGTTCAAACATTTCGCTATATATCTAATCCTTGTCGCAATGCATTTCCGCTAACGATTATCAGCTTGACATGTTATCATGATTGAGTTGAGCTGGGTGCCGATCATATCAATACATTCTTTACTCTTTCTACTACAAGAAAGCGCAAATTCGCCGGCAAAATTCAATTAACAATATTCATCATCGCCTTATGTTCTATTTATGGTTGAGGAAAGCGTTCGACGAGAGAGCGATATGGTATGAAGAGACAAAGTAGGAATGAGTTTACTGACGGAACGTTTCCGTCAATAATACTCCTTGCCAGATTCGCCCTATTGATAGGGAGCGAAGCGCAATACATTTAATCAAAAATATTTATCTTGACCTCATCATCTCTGAATCTCCAGTGACGATCACGATATTCTCTCAACTCCTTGTCAGATTCGCCTTCGACCGTCTGTCCCTCACTGCCCTCCTCTTCAGCGACCTCCACTTCGAGAATGGACAGGTCCTTGAGGCCCGCGTCCAGGCAGACTGTACGTTCCCGCGATGGCTTTTAGTCTTACGTAGATATAATATCTATATTCCACCCAATATTCGTTCACCTTCTCGTAACACAGCATTCCAAGCGTTCTAATAGCGAATAGAGGTTTTCGCGCACGGGATCCGATCCTGTGGGCGAACCAGTGGATGGAAAATTATAAATTTAAATACTTACTTAAGCTCGTCACTATAAATTCAAGCAGCTCTGAAAATTTTTCGCAGGTTTGTTCGGTCATTCCTGAGAAAATTCAAAGATAGTGGTCAATTCGCTATTAGACACATCCTTCACCGGGCGGAATGCTGCGGTATAGTGGAGTAAACGGCGATCCGTCAGTTTCTTCCGTTCCAAAATGAGTCTAATTCTCTCACTTCCGCACATTCTCGCCTTATATTTGAAATGATTTTCCGACGGATCTTTTTAATCCACTATTACTGCACGTAATATTCTTCCTGCTTTCCTATTATTGATTCCATGACTGCACGAAAAGCTAGTGCGGCGCCAGACAGTGACAAGCATAAAACCATGCGTTGAAACATATTCACATATTTATAATGTTGTAATGCAACGCCCGAGTAGTCTTTAGCAGTTTAGCAACTGTTGAGCTTGCAAGAGTGACGGAAACTATTGCAGTCTGGTACAACGCCCTGATGATCTTCTGGATGATTCCGATCTCTCTTCGGCTCGTGGCCAAAATGCAGCCCAGACGGGTGAGAATCCATGTTTTTTCTTCTTTGTTTATTTAACTCGAAGGTCAATATGCAAATCATCTCCGCAATAAATGTGAAGTTTTAATGTCTAAGCTTGCCAATTTCAGTCAGCGCTCTTCCAGCTGCGCGTGTTGCCGGTTGCGCACATCGACAGACAGGGCAACTTCCCGGAGAGATATCTGTGAGTCAAGTAGATAGCACTATAATTGCACAAGATGCTCTTTCAGTAGTCTGATTACTACAATATTTCCCATGCGTCTAATTTTCCTCGATTTTCATGCATGGTCACTTGATATTCGGAATATTTACGCATCCTTCTTCTATTTTGCTAAAAATACTTTGCAGATCGCAGGACCTGCAATCCTCCTACAGTTCCCTGTGCGAACCGAGTCACGATGAGAAGCAAGCGTTGAGTCAAATCATCTAATCTCATTTGAGAACCGAGTAACAGGCTTTCAATTGCAAACAGTCAAGTTCATGGTTCTTGCCCATGCCCCATTCGATTTTTCAACAACAACCAGCACCGTTTTATATAAAATCTTTTAGATTTAGCAATACGTTTTCGATGAAGCGTTGTGGTTACACTATGTTACCTGTGCTTAGATATTTCCACTCTGAAACACATCACACTCACTCGTGTTCGGGGATTATTACGAAGTCTTTGTACATATTCTTGCTGTTCAATGGTTATTGGTGCGGGTATAAAGTCTTCTAATTTAGCAAAAAAACCGTAACTTATTTCATCATTCAACAGCCGAAATGACTTCAACTCGTAGTTTTGTGAAAGAGAAGATTGAAAAAAATGAAGGTTGAAACGTGCTGCAATGGCACTCTGCACAGTTTAGTCTGTCCGTTCTTCATATGATTCGCACGTTCCGCGCCTTGTTCTCTGCACCGTTCAAAGTATGTTCCCGATCGGCAGTTCGAACCCAGCTAGACGTTATTCTCTGTGACCGAGACTGATACGGTGAGAGAGTGTGCCGGGAACACAGACACACACTCTTGGCTATGGGGACAGACCGACGGGCGGGCGAGAGAATGTGCAAGGTGGAGAGAGCGTCCAGAGATGCAGACAACTCTGTTCCCATTTCCCGAGCGATGAGTGCAGCGCTGATAAGGAAAGGAAGGCGGCCTAGTGTAGTTTTCCCGCGCTCGCTTTCAGAGCACTATATTTCGAAGGAAACCGGAAACGTACGAAGTTTTGAGTTTTTTTTTGTTGAATGTGTTTGTTAAAATTGTTAGAAAAAGCTTTGAAAGGCGACTATTTTATCTCCAGACATTTCCCCGCTTTGAGGGCTGTCAGAAATACTTTTTAAGGGCACTATATACGATGAGCGCATGATAAAGTACCATTACTTGCTATTGGTGTCCTTTCTGTGGATAGAGGCATATTTATGTAATGTAAACTATTATTGACGGAAAAGTCTGAAACTTATCCCAGTCCTGTTGCCGCCGAGAGACCGGAGAGTTTAAAGGCGAGTACAAGGTAGGAATGAGTTTGCTGGTGAGATTTTTGGTTAATGATGTTTCCCTATCCCGTGTTTATCTTTCATACTAGGTAGTTTCGTTCGAGTGCACTGCGCACTTTCCCATACACGTTACTCGTTCCCAGAACTGTACCCTGTTCTCATACGTGCGCCCATTCACACAACCCCCTTCCCCTGTATAAATCCCCCTCCTTATCCCCTTTGTCTCGCATTGTAAATCACTAGCCCCTCCCCGAAGTGGGTCATTCCATCGCCATTATCAGTGATAGGAGCCGTTCGTTTCGGTATTTAGCTAGCCAATTTTCTCATCCTCGAATATGTTTCAAAGTTCTACAGTTCTACAATATGCACTCTACCTGTTTTCTCACTAATGAATCATTGCCCCATGATGACAAGCACCTCACAAATGTGATATGTCACGTAGGCAGTGCATCCTTTTGTCATCTCTAGACACACTATATAAATGATCATCCCAACCCTTTGAACGCCTCCATTTACTTTATAGAAGCGCCTCTAACGTTTCTTATCTTCTTTCTTACTGGATCTCCTTTTTGCTGCTAAATAAAAATTTTATAGATAAGCCCACTCCAGATCGCAATGGCCCTGCCCATCAGCAAAGTCCTCATCGCCGACGACATCGAGCAAGAGTGCATCGACATCCTCAAGAAGGTTTTTTGCCCCTCTGTTTTCGCGCGCTTTTCAACATCAAATTTAGGCGGGAATCGAGGTTACGGTGCAGACGAAGCAGACCAAGGACCAACTGCTCACAACCCTTCCCGAGCACGATGCGGTGATTGTTCGATCGGCCACTAAGGTATTTATTGAGGGAGATCTACCGCAGAGTCAGAATGTAAGCAGCAAGGAAATTTAAATCTCAGAGCATAATTAGGATTGCTCTACGGTTTCACTCCGGTGATGCTGGTTCATGATATAACACCATTTTCTACATATAATCACAGGATTGTTTTTAATAACCATTACCGGAAGTGGGAAATTCGTATACACCTATAGAACTTGCCCGGAAAAGACGTTAATTACCGGCGGTACACTCAACGAAATTTCCCTAACCGGCTGGGGAATATCTACTTCCCCACGGCGTGATCCAGAGATTATTTCCTCAGGCGGCTTTCGCCCTTCCCCTACTGAATTTTTGGGGAAAATATTGCCCAAGGTCACACCGTGGGGATATTTCGCTCTATGATGTTTAATATCTCGCCCGGTTCGCAGATAACAGCGGAGCTGCTGGAGGCGGGGTCTAAAGGTCGCCTGAGGCTGGTCGGGAGGGCGGGCACCGGAGTGGACAACATCGACGTGCCCGCCGCGAGTAAGAGCAAGGTCCTCGTCATGAACACGCCTCGTGAGTAATGCCGTCGAATTCGGTCTTTTCCATTCACTGACAGCGAAATTTCACCACCCGACCGCACCTAGTGAATCATTCACCTCGCAAATTTCACCAGCCCGCTGGTGAATTGCGCACAATTCGCTAGTGCTGTATGGTGGTGAAATATCGCTCAGTGTAGTTGTGTTGAATGTATTACATAAAGTGACGGTTGTACTGAATGAGATGAAAGGCAACCGTAGAAAGGCCACGATTCGACGGCTAAGTTCATCTGCTGACTATGCCGGAATTCTGGAGATCGCTAACGTCGATAGATAATTAGCACTTTCGTGATAACGTTTCCGATGTAAAACTGGAACTGGAACGGGGAGGGGGAGGGGGGGTGGTGCCATTGCGCACAGCAAGAATGTGAATTTTCTCAACAGTGGCCAAAGGAATATGCACCAAATGTTCAGGGCTTTTTGAGTTCGTAGTGACGAAGAGAAGTTTTTGAAATCTTAATTGTTCGTTCCACAGGATGTTATCCTGTGCGGCAAAAGCGCTATTCGCTTTGAAAACGGAGGGAATGACCGTGCACCGAGCAACAATACCCTAGCCTGCTAGGGAATAATTTCCCACCTTACGGCACCCTCTGTAGAGTATGCTGCTTTTGGCGATTGATAGCCTAGCCCGCTAGGGAAATTTCCGGGCGGAGCCGTGTGCTGGGGAATTTTCGATGAGTGGTGTGCGTGTTGCAGAGGCTAATTCCCGGTCGGCGGCCGAGCTTACGTGCACGCTCATTCTGTCGTTGGCTAGGCACGTGGCACAGGCCGACGCGAGCATGAAGGAGGGCAAGTGGGCGAGGAAGGACTATATGGGAGAGGAGGTAAGCGTGGAAGAGATTTAGAAGAATTGCGAAAAAAATGATCGAATCAACTTCTAGCATATACTAGCCGAAACTCTCGAAGGTATTATCGGAGGAAAAGGAACGTTGAGAAATCTTTGCAGCGCAGTCCGCTAAATACAGTGAAACTCTCTTGGCAAAATGCCAGCTTAGGCTAATCTCCGGCTCCGGCTGAAGTTTTACGGTGATTAGCGGACAGAACTGCGCGGCTCTCTCAACGTTCATTTTCCTTTAATAATACTGAACTGCAGTCTTGCTTTCCATCTACCTATTCTCTTGCGTTTGGAAATCGTACTCAATATATTTATCTTTAGCCAAAAGACGGTCATCTTTCCAGTGACTGTTTATGAATTCGAGGTGTATAAATAACATGTTTGCTTACCGTAATCTAGTATCTTTCCACCTACCGTAACCCTCTCGTCAGGTGTACGGTCGTACGCTCGCGGTCATCGGCATCGGCCGCATCGGCCGCGAGGTGGCCGCGCGGATGGCCGCCTTCGGCATGAAGGTTATCGGCTACGACCCCGTCCTCAGCGTTGAGGTATCAAAGATCCGAGACCAAAGATCAGAGGCCAAAGACCAAAGATCATTTAAGGACGCGGCGAAGCTCGGGATCGAGTCGCTCAAGCTGGAGGAGATCTGGCCTCGGGCGGACTATGTCACCGTCCACGTGCCACTCATTCCGCAGACGGCGAATCTCATCAACGATGACGGTATTCAAGCCGTACATTATTATAGATAGATATAGTGGATTAAAAAGATCCGTCGGAAAATCATTCCAAATATAGGGCGAGAGAGCGAGAGAGTGTGCAAAAGTGAGGGAATTAGACTCATTTTGGAACGAAAGAAACTGGCGGAGGATCGGTTTATTCCACTATAGGTGACTACAGATATACCTCACGGTAGGTGACTCCCTGCCGCAATACACCTCACGGTGTACCGTCAAGCGAGCGAACATGGGCCCATGTTTCTAACAATTGTAACAAATGGTGACCTTTGTGCGACCACAACTTTTTTCCGAGTTATCCTAGAGAGTTTTAACTTTGGCATCATAATCCTTTTATCGAGCTCTACCTGCCTTTAAAATTTGGTGCCGATCTGAAGACTTTGAAATTTTGTTTCAAAAAATGTTTGTAACAATTGTAACAATTGAGTTTTCCGTATGCAAATTTCTCGGAATCCCATGATGCCAAAAATTAGCATATAGATAGATCTCGTCAAGACAATTCCAAAAAGTCCAACCAGAACTCTTTAGCACCACATTGAATGAAGTTATGCCAAATGTTACAATTGTTACAAACTTGGGCTCATGTTTACTCGCTTGACGGTATTTGAATGAATAAAACAACATATATGTCGATGGTAGATTTACGGCAATTCGCCGAACAAAAAAACGCACTTACAAGAAAGCGGGTCAACCAACGATCAGTAACTCTGATCGACTATGTTCATAAATCTCATACATGAAGCGTAACCCAATAGTTTCAAAGCTCATTCTCAATTTCTACTTTTAGTTCTGTCCAAGTGCAAGAAGGGCGTCCGCATCATCAACGTAGCTCGAGGAGGTAGGCGAACTTTGATGTTTGATGATTTGATCTTTGGTTTCCACTCTTCCAGGAATCGTCAGCGAAGAAGACCTGTTGAAAGGGCTGAATGACGGACGGGTAGGAGGGGCGGCTCTGGATGTCTTCATTGAGGTATGGTAATGGCTAGAGATGAAAGACCAAAGATCAGATATTTTAAAATAATACTCGTTCAAGATCCATGTCTATATATCCCAAGAGTATAGCAAGATCACTGAGATTGGAGATCAATACCCAACGATTCAAGGACCATTTCTCAATATTGCAAGAGAAGATCGAGATCAAAGAGCACAAAGATTAATGAGATGATCAAAGATCAAAGATCATCGACCATTCCAGGAGCCGCCCAAAGACCGGTCGCTGGCGGGGCACGGTCGGGTCATAGCGACGCCGCATCTGGGCGCGTCAACGATCGATGCCCAGCAGAGGGTGGCGACGGAGGTGGCGGAGAACATCGTCGAGTACAACAAGGGCATACTGCTGGGCGTGGTCAGTCGGGGGGGGGGGCATGCTTGGCAGTAGGCATGGCGAAATACCTAGGCATAGTGCGAATATAATCTGTCTGATCGATGTACAGTAGGGTGAGACATGTCGAGACCGAGACTCTCGCCGAATTGCCAGTGGCGTCGAGGGTAATAACAAGAGCGTGGGAGAGTGGCCAGTCTCGATTAGTCTCGATTCCCCCCTTTGCGACGATCGAGACTCTCGAATTATACGAGACCACGACGAGCGTTTGAAGGCGTGGATTGTCAAAATGTGAAATTCTTTCAACATTTCAACTATCGGCGGCTATAAAACAATCAGACAAGCCTTCAAAGTAAAATAAATGTGGATTAGATATAATATAGTCGAGAAAAACGGAACGTATAATCCTGTTTTACGAGTTACGCTGTTTAACAGATTTTTCGCACTTTGACACACCACCATTTCGCTCTAAAATAAGCTACCGATAAGAGTGAATGCTTTTTGAGATCACCACCACTAAGACTTTCGCATAGTACGTATTAAAATTGGATAGTATGACGCTAGAGGCCCCGGAATCTGACAAGGGAAGGGCAAATAGTTATCATCAGATCCAGACATGAGACCACCACCATTCGATAGAGCACATAAAGATTGGTAGATCCTGAGAAAATTAACTGCCGACGTCCACACATCTTCGAGAAATCCGATGTCAAAGATTCCGAAGGATTCTACACGGTCCCGACCAAGCCTCGACTACGGGTTCCTCTACCCCAGCCAGCGGCACCATTCTGTGTTATCAATTTTTCGACTTCTATGAAAGAGAACTCTGGTGACAGCCTGGTCCCTGGAGAGCGAGTGTCAGAGAGGCACGGGATCTGTTCTTTCATCCGCAGTTTTCACAGATCGTAATCCAAAAAAAAAATTTGGAAAACAACTTGGAAAATCACAAGTCCCAGAGACTTGCAAAAATTTTGCCACAGCGGGGAATCGAACCAATAGGTTAACGCACCCCAGTCCCACCTCTTCCCTGCTGCGCCGCCGACCAGTTGTTCTAGTGCCGCCGGCTGGGGTAGAGGAACCCGTAGTCGAGGCTTGGTCGGGACCGTGTAGAATCCTTCGGAATCTTTGACATCGGATTTCTCGAAGATGTGTGGACGTCGGCAGCTAATTTTCTCAGGATCTACCAATCTTTATGTGCTCTATCGAATGGTGGTGGTCTCATGTCTGGATCTGATGATAACTATTTGCCCTTC
>LS946441.1:111317-131432 GCA_900490955.1 Micoletzkya japonica
GCCAGGAAACCCTTTCCGTTCAAAATGTTGTCAGTGACAACAGCGGTCAGACCGCTCTCTGCACTACAGCACAGGTGTCAGTGACAACTTTGCCCAGATGTCTCATTTGCCCGAATGTCCCCGTTTGCCCGTTTCGTATGTCTCAGGAACGGGCAAATCTTGCCCAAATGTCCGATTTGCCCATATTGTATATAACCTTAATATCAAAGTATACATCATTATGAACAAACAAAAATGGCACACATATCCAGTCTCGTTATTAATATGTTTTAGATAGCAGTGTGGATAAATACAATAAAAAGAAATGAAAATGAAAAAATAATATCTTGGAATTCGTATTTCTGCAGGCGGTCTTCGTGCCCTGGGCGTCTCCAACTTCTCCCTTTCCCACCTCGAGGAGATGGAGGACTACGCCTCCATCCTCCCGCACGTCCTACAGGCAAGAATCACTCGTCTTTTCCAACTTTATCTTAATGGATAGATAGTTTGTCCGCACGTTACATGGAAACACGATGACTAAAAGGAAAAGTACAGGAAAGAAGTCAGAAAGCAGGTTTAAGAGAGCACAACAAAGAGCTCAAGGGAATCTTTATCGGTTACCACGAACGCTGTGGTTGAACAGGCTTTGATGATTGTGCACAAACCAACCACATGAAAGATAACCGTCAAAAGACCCGGTTCTTCTCCAGGCTGAATTCCATCCGCTCTACGACCCGACCGACGTGCGAGACTACTGCACGGACAAGGGCATTTTGTTTTCGGTACGGATTTGCGAATGTCGTCATCATATCGGGATTTTGAGCGTAAATAGTCTAGATAATGATCATTTTTCTTGTTCATAGTATACTGTATTCAGGGTTACTGTCCGCTGGCCAAGGGCAAGGCGTTGAAGACGGAGGTCGTGGCGGAGATTGCAAGTAGGACGGGGAGAACTCCGGCTCAGGTAGAGATAAGGCTTCGTCTTCCGACTTTGTTCAGTCATCGCTCACTGTTCATGCTGCCAAGTCTTGTTGTGCACGCGTGTAGCATAAGAGGGGAAGGTAGAAAGGGAGAAAACCATGAGTGTTGGCCATGAGAAAGAACGCTTGGGACATCACTGACAGGCTGAGAAAAAGAAGATAAGAGCACGTTTGGGCCGGGGCTGGTTATCCGTTCGCGTAAAGGGATTGAGCGCGAGATCAGAGACGAAGGAGCATAAGTCGAACTATGAAGAGTCTCTGTACCATGTTACAGGCACAAAAGTCAACCAAAGCTGCATCTTTACGCTTTAAAATATTTTAAACCCCGAAAATATGTATGTGATAAAGGTGAACATTGCGCAGATCTGCCTCCGGTGGTCGATCGAGCACGGCGTTCCGGTCATTCCCAAGTCGAGGGACATCGAGCGGGTCGAGGAGAATGCACAGGTATGCCAGATTGTACCAAGCGAAATTACTCCGGCCTACGTATCTGTAAATGCTCGGTGTGATTCTTCCCGCTGGTGTAAAACGTACGATTTACGCTGACCGGCTGCAGTAAAATGTTATTTTCCCTATAAGCATGCGGTTTGTAGATCTTCGACTTCTCCCTATCTGTTGATGACATGACCCACATGGACCGGTTGTGCTCCCGCAACCAGAAGATCATCCACAACGAGGACCTGTCCAAGAAGTGGTGTTTGCCTGACGGGTTGGTTATTCGCTTACTTATTTCTAATTATCACTTACAGAGAGTTACATATAATATGCAAGATGATAAGGTATGCAGTATCGAGTTACGTTGGGTTAGTGTACCACAGGTGAACTAGATACTGTATAATATATATGTATAAAAGTGTCACTCCAGCTATCTCATTTATTTCAAGAGATAACCAATTAAGAGCGGTTGATTGATAGTGAGAGACAAGAGTGGAATGAAGAGACGCAGACTGCGAGAGAAATCTTTGCACAGCTTTTTCTCAGCAACGGAGAAGTTTCAACGAAAGGAGAGAGTATAGACTCAGGAGATTGAGAGCTATCCAATGATGTCAAAAATGCATAGGTAAATAGATATTGCCTGGAGGGGCCCTTTAATACATAGTTATGAAGAGTGAAACGATCGACGAATATGGTTCCAGAGTAAATATGCGTAGTGCGTGAAACATACCATATGATTACGAAAAAAACTCAGTTTATCTTGTAGTGGAATAAACCGCTCCGTCAGTTGCTCTGATTCCAAAATGCGTCTAATTCTCTCACTTTTGCACACTCTCTTGCTCGATATTCGGAATGGCGTACTGACGTATCTTTTTATTCCACTATACCTCTGTACACTCTCTCGTCTGGAATTCCGTTCAACTATATTTTACAGGTACAAGCTGGAGGGTCGGGTTTTCGGAGTGCCGCGCAGGGATCTGTCTCCGATTGTGGATTCGAATACCAAGCTCCCCTCATCATCCATTCCTCTTCCCTCTACTGCTCCTGTACACATGTTCTGAAGTACTGCTTACAGCAATATCTCTTCATTTCCATATTTTTTGCATAGATTTACATCAGATCATAGGCAAAGCATAGTTTTTCTTTTGAAAAGAGCCAGATTGCATTGCATTAGTATTCTAAGAATTCTAAGAATTTCTAGAATTCGAGCTTTGATGTTGTCATTTTTCTTCATTCTTTTCGTTGTGTTGTGATGTCTCTCGAGATGAGAAAGGGTATTTACTGTTGCATAGTATTTCAACGCTCTTGTGGTTGGTTGATTTTGTGTTCATGTTATGTATAAACAATTGGTTGAATTCAGCTGGTCAACAATTGGTCAATTAGTCGACATCGGCGAAGAATTACTGGTTCTAAAATTACAGATGACAAACGAAAAGTAAAAGGAAATGATCAAGTAGCAAATAACTGGGGGAATAGATACCTAGATATTTGCCCTGATAGGGAAACGGAGAGGTATGTGCCATGTTTTGTCTGGTGCCTCTTGAAACTAAATCGCCTCTCGATGACGATAGAAGGACTGTTCAACCGGATCAATACAGCATGTCACCTCATTGTTTCAATTTGATGGTTTTTAATGCCTCACCTTCACCAGGACAACAACCCATACGCTTTTTATCATATCTATGTTGATCGTGAAATACACATATAAAACCCCGACCGATGCGTTCTTCCTTTAACCATTTCACTGAAAACGAGCCTGCCAATTGTGTGGAAGCCGGCGAAATGTGCCCGGATACCATGCTTTATTCGCAAGTCGGATCGTCGTCAGTTGGGCAGCATTCAATTATTCCCCCCCCCCCCTTATCCCTCGTCAGCCCATCGCGCCGAGTGTGTTATCAAGTGAACTTGCCCTGTGAGATGCGTCCTATCAAGGAAAGATGGGGCATCTGCAGCTATGAAATCATCCAAAATATCGTTGAGGAAAATATGGTCTCGTCCCTTGTCGCATACCCGACGAGAACGAGAAACAGGGTTTTAGAAGAGAGTGCAGACATATTATAGCTGAATGCGCTTACCGAAGGCACGTTTCGCGGGTAATACGTATGCTGTAAATATATTCTAGAATGCTAGAATATGCTGGAATAACGCTGGCTGCCCCGCTAGGAATTTTTTTGGCCTGGCAAGTAGGGTTTGAAAACCACGCACTTTAATCACGTTATCAGACCGAGAGGTTGAAGTACAACACAAAAGAATGAAGAGAGTCCAGACTATAAATACGCAAATCACGCTTCGTTTTCAACCCCTCCAAGTCCTCTGTTTTACATGGACTTCCATCGAACGCGTTCGTTAGCGGAGCTTTCTTTTCTTACTTCCTTCCTTTTAAAAGGATGGCGAAAGGCACATGTATGGTAACTGGAGTTTAGTTACCCTTCATCCGCCGCAGACTTCACGGTTTTATATTCGATAAATAAATAGATAACAGTAGATTTCTGCTGTATGTATGGCGCATTCTTGAGTCGAAAGGACCCCTGATCGACCACGCTTTTCTTCCTAGAATCAATCCGTACAGCCAGCCCGCGATCGATCATGGAATTGATCCTGAACTTCGCTTTGTAGACAA
This sequence comes from Micoletzkya japonica, assembly GCA_900490955.1. Lineage (NCBI taxonomy): Eukaryota > Metazoa > Nematoda > Chromadorea > Rhabditida > Diplogasteridae > Micoletzkya > Micoletzkya japonica. Next base: position 115,332 of record LS946441.1, read on the forward strand.
GCGGTGGAGTTGATCCACGATCCGAGCGGCTGGGCGATTCGAAAAAATTTATTTATTTATTTATTTATTTAGATGAATGATTATCACTGCAATAGCCTCTCTACACTCATGCCTCTCGTTCAATTGTGTGGATAAATAAATTCTAGCATAGGATTCATCACTTTTGACTGTCTTCGGGGCAATAAGATATCCACTTCTCCTTTGTTCACTGTCATGAGAATCTTCTCTAGGTAACCATCGGCTTTCTATTTTTTTCGCGAAAATGAACGCGATTGGGATACAGCTAATCTATTTACTAGGTTGTTTCATGAGTCTTGTATCACTCGAAAATTTTAATTTTAAAACTCAAGCAAAGCGACACCGCAATTTTTCCAACATAGATGGATGCCCATCTGTCTATGTTGGCTTGCAGACAAATCACACTTGTTTCGCATTGCTCACTTATCATAGAGCGGAGAAATGGGCTGAAATGTTTGTAAAACACAATATCTTAAAATCGATGCAAGAGTTCTTTAAGATGAGATATTCTTCTGTTGTTACCAGGGAAAGAATGTTTGTTCTCGAGGCTAAGCTTTAAAATAACTAGAGCTTAAATTAATCAATGAAAAAGTTTTAAATTAAATTAAATTTGAATATTCAACTACCGAAAACATTATTTATTATTTTCAGCTAATTTTTACCATTTTGAAAACCGATTGATTAGCATTCATTAGGTTATTTTTATTCCGCATCCTCCCTGAATAGAGTACAGAATTTAGTTCTTTTAAACAACCACGAGATATAAGCTTTTAATTTTTTCGAAAGTGCGGCTGATTAGCATATGGTAGTAAAATTGGTTTTTCCCCTCATATCTTAAAAGTTCGTTCAGGATTTCAGCTGAAACAATTCTTTGGGCACTTATGCGTAATTGAGAAAAATAAGAAGTCAATTTGATTCACTTATTAAAGAAGTATTTTTCTTAACTTTAATAGAAGCTTAAATAGGGCTTCAGGTACGAAAGCAGAAGAGAAAGTGATAAAACCAATTTTTTCTTATATCTTAGCAGGGAGACTATTTTTCGTTCTGCTAAAGCGTTATTATTTACTAAGTACTACGTTAGTAATAGTGATGGTGTTATCACGAAAATTCAATCCACACATGTCGCAAAATATGAATCGAAATTTCTAAAACTTAAGGTTACATAAAAAATTCTATTTTTTTACCCACACGTAGCAAAATCCTGAAAGTGTGGCAACCAATAGTAGATGCCCCAACGATAATCACGCCTACTCGGTATAAGTTTCTCGCTGCCTATGAGAAAGAAAACTCAATTTAAATAATACTACATGTACCGGTGTAAACTAGAAGACTCGGTAACGGTTTCATACGGGACTTCGCATCCAGTCCTAGGTATACATGTTTCACATACTAGATAGGGCCCCTTACTGTGTTGTTGGTGCAAACAGGTTTTATTTGGGAACCAATGGAATTGAGAAAAATAATTTTGAAAAAGTGATGCAAGACTTATGAAACAGCCTAATATATATCTAATTGTCACTGTCGGATCCTTATTCCCCTTCAAAACAATATTCTCTTTCTACCCGTTTTCCACGTCATTATCCATTTCCAAAAGAGGACAGTGCACGCATACCTTTATTTCCCCTCCTCTTTTCAGTCATGGGCCTGAATCAAGTCATCTCAATTGTTCTGCTCCTAACCTTCCAGACTATCGCAGAAGGATGCATGGCTATGAAATCCGTAGGTATGGAAGACAGAATTGCCCTTGATTCGGACATAAGAGCGAATTTTCATAGCACAGTGGACTATTTTACAACATTTTCAGATCACTTACCGCGTCCTTCTCCTCCTATAGTTTCTTCTCTTGCTGTACAAAATATAGTGCCATTCAACAAGACAATGAAAGGAAGAACGGTATTTAAGTAAATCGTTGTGTGAAACAGTTATAACTTGGCCTCACTATTAGTAGATTTTCAGTTTATTATTGCCTCTAAGATTAAAATGATATTGTTAGAGAATATAAAATTGAAGGTGCTCACTTGTCCAGCATCGAGCAAACTCATCAAAGCCGTTGGTAGCCGAGTGACTACTGTACCGGGATCTGGAGTTTCCTTGTCCTGCGCGTATGTTTTTTTTACTCGAGAAACAAAGATTCAATCTGCGTTGATGATTTTTAATATCTTTGACATATTTACACATGACAAATATATTTGATATTAAAATGTTCCATCAACCACGTTGTCTGCAGTCCCTTCATGCCGAATCGCTCAGACGAACGTTCACATAATTTTCTTTTTCCTCGAACACCGGTCTCTATTCGCTCGTCAATCAGCAGGGACAACCGATTGGAACGGTGGGAACGGAGAAATACACGTGTAAGTTTAAAAAAACAACCTAATAATAAGGGTTCATGATATTCCTTCTGATAATCATGTTTCTTTGCTTACCTTGCGTTTGAAACTGCATACATAGCTCTACAAAAGCAAAAAAAGGAACGTTACACTATGTTTTGAAGAAATGCAAATTGTGGGGCGTGCGACCGACGTTTGAATACGATACGGCTAAAATCTATCGCGAACTGGCAGCAGCTGAGAATGAAGACTGGAAAAGACTGCAAATTTTCATATAAATATAACTCTCGACTAAACGTGGTGTGGTAGACAGTAGCTTTTGTATAATTAGGTAAACCTCGCTCGCTCTCCGAACATTCAGAACACCGTGGTTATCTCACTCGCGTTCATCCACAATACGCAAAAGATAAACGGTAATTCGATGTCAAACAATGAACCAAATTTCTGAAAAAAGTCTGTAAATAATGTAAAAATATGGATGCTTCGAGGTTCCGCGGGAGCTAGTGTTATGCCGACCACGACGTCCCCCGTCACGACGACGACGACAACTGGCCCAGCGAGTACGGTAGTATCCGAGCAGGCTGCGATTAGCGATCGTTATATCGAATGCGATCACAATTAGCGAGAGAGTTTTGAACAATGACTAGAATGACGGATGGAGAACGCGCAATCAAAGTTGTTACTCGTACTCTACTTACGAGACATTGTTTGTGGAAAGTGACTGATACGCAATAAACACCTAGATGTCTCATAAAGATGATTAGGTAACTACATTGTGAGCGAAATTGCGGGTAAAAGAGTGCTCTTATTATTGGAGGAAAACGAAAGTTGGGAAATCTTTGCAGCGCACTGCGCTAAATACAGTGAAACTCTCTTGGCAAAATGCCAGCTTAGACTAATCTCCGGCTCCGGCTGAAGTTTTACGGTGGTTAGCGGAAAGAATTGCGCAGCTCTCTCAACGTTCATTTTCCCTTAATAATACACTGTGACGCGCATTCTTCGGGGGGCGTAACTTCGCTCAGAGTATTTTGCAAGCTGCGCGATATCCGTACCTGTGCAACTACTATGAGCCGAGTCGCCCGTACGAGTATCCCAGTCGGTCGGGGGACGGGACAACCATCTCGTGTGAGGGCAACGACGACTACTACTTGCAGGTTGGGCATTCTGCTTTTGACGCTCTTCTCGGTAATGCTTGAAGCTTCCGCAAAAACTATTATTACTCGCATTTTCTTGTGATGCGCAGTAAATACCAAAACATGCCTACAGAGCATGAACACTGAAACGTAACCGTGGGACAGCCGTCAAACAGAGAACAGCCTACTGCAGGTGTGGGGCACGCTGCCCGGAGAAGACTACACACATCATCCCGATCCCGACTACACGTCAGTTGAGCGTTATATCTACTGCTTGCAATTAAACAACAACCTAGGCAATGCGAACCTCGAAGAGAGTAAATGAGCTGAAAATGAAATACTCTCAGAAACGAGGAATATACTGCGACGACGGTACGTGGAAGTCACAGCATTCCAAGCGTCATAATAGCGAATGGCGGTTTTCGCGCATAGGATCCGATCCTGTAGGCGAACGAATTATCGAATATTTATGAATTTAAAAACTTAAGTTCACCTCTATGAACTCAAGAAGCTCCGAAAATTTTGTGTGCATTGGTTCATTCATTCTTGAGAAAATTCAAAAATAGTGGTCATTTCGCTATTAGACACATTCTTCACCGGGCGGAATGCTGTGAAGTGGAAGGACACGGGGGCAGCACTCGACTACACGGACGACTTCACCGTCGACTGCCACTATGATTACTCGTGAAAGAATTACATGACTGTATAATTTAAAGGTGGTGTAAACAGAATTTTTGAGGCACTAATCAGGCATGCTTTTTGTGATTTCAGGGTGCTAATTATGAACAAAATCACAGTAAAAATGAAAAACATTCGCAAATTGCTGAGAAAACGTGAGCGAAAAGTTGCTTGATGTACAGGGAATTCAAAAATTAACGGCGCGAACAATTATTTAGACCCGATACAGTATGCGATCCGTAGAATAGTTTGCGGAAAATTGCGTTTGGTCGAATGTTTGGCTTTGCTGTCATTACCGTAATCTTTTGAGTCTGTACAGGCTCTTCGTGGCGGGAGTTTCTAATGCTGTTCTGTTTACACCACCTTTAACGAATTCTCACTAAGTCTATCTATGCATACGACTTTCGTCGGATGTTAGCGGAACCGAATGCTATTCCTATCATTGCCCTTACCTATCTCCTTTTCCTACATGTTTTAGTCCTGTGAAGATGATGGAAAGGAATAAATGTTTAGTTCCAGTGAAGCCTCGAATAAATTCATCTGCCGCTATAAAGGAAACGCCCGACGACTTCTCTCAACACTAGTTTCTCTAGTATTGAGAGAAGTCGTCGGCGAGTATACAAACGATGGATCACAATGTAAAGGTCAGCGTATGTAGGATTTATAGGCGGAGCTTTTTCGTCAATGATATTAGTTTCACTTGAGACGTTGAAAATCTTCGGATGACGAACTTGGAAACTCTCCTCCTCTTCCGCACGCGTTCCGCATAACCATCCACCATGCCTGGTTCAAGTGGTTCTGACAATGAGTCACTCGCTGCGATTATGTGTTTGTATGTCTGTGTGTGTGCGCAAATATCTACATGCCTCCGGGGGGGGGGGGGGGTGTGCATTGTATGACCGGGATGGAACTCTTCAACCCTCTACCCTCCTCCACCCTCATCTCTTCTGTCTATTCTCGTAGGTTCCCGAATCTTTCCCTCGTTCTCGTTCACAAAGAACTGTCGCGGGCACTTTCACAGTTGAGAGGGAGAGGAGGTTTCCGTTTGGATGGCCAGTAGTTTGAACGGGCGAAAGGGCGGACAGAGCGCCCATTGTGCTTTGAGTAGCGTTTATCGAGAAACACCCAGTTCATCGAATCTGCCGCTTCGTTTGCATTAATTATAAGGTGATTTCCATTGATGAAGTGACCGATGCCGTGAACTGCACACAGAAAAATATGTGCTCTATTTGGCACCTTGATGTGCTCGTTTTCGCCCCTGGACATATATGTGCCCCATGGAGCACATAATGTGCTCGATTGGGCACATTGGGTGCTCCGTGGGGCACATTATATGTCCAGGGGCGAAAAAGAGCACATATTTTTCTCTGTGTCTTCGTTTCCGCTTTGTCGTTTGAACGTTCCATCCGCGATTATGCTTCTGATCATTGCTCCATAATCAATCATTCCAGGCTTCTTCACTAACCATGATAATCCTCTTACTGGGCATCATAGGACCAACCGTGGGTTCCCTCTGTGAGTATTTCTCATCGTTTCAAGAGCTGTATGGTCTCAAATGTAATTTTTTTTCTAAAACAAGGTTGATCAAATGAATTATTTGATGAAATGAAATAGTTTTCCCACAATTTTCAATAAAGCCGACGGTCGGAATATGTATTCGTTGGCGTAATATCCGCCTGTTTCAGTGTGGACCGACATGACGATTCCGTTTATGGTCGATCCGCTGTTGGATGAGAACCCGCAGAGGTATGGTTGAGGAAAATGTTCCGTCAGTCGTCTCATTCCTATCTCTACCGAGAGAGTGAAGCGGTGCGAAGAGAGCGTAAGCGAAGTAGGACTGAGTGAACTGAGGGACCTTTTTTTCGCCAATAATAGTTAAGATTTCACTGCGTTCTCCTCTTCTCTCCTTTTCGTCGTATTTCCTTGCAGTTCTCTCGAACACACGGACAATCCGTAAACAATAAAGTATAAATAAATAAATAAATAAATAAAAAATATGATTTGTCATTATTGTTGGTGCACGTGTCAGGATCACCGCGCTGGACAATGCCCTAGCCCAGCTGGCGATGGCCACGTGTGTGGTCTTCGTGCAGCGGACGGAAGACCACCCCAACTACGTCCTCTTCTCCGAACTTCCTGATAACGTACCGTAAGTATTATTGGCGAAAATGTTGAAAATAACCAGTAAACCCACTTCTCATTTCTCTGCACGCTCTTCACACCGCTTTGCTCTCTCGTCAGAAGTTGGAACGCAACGACGGAACATTTTGTCTCGTCTATACATTTAATATTGCGACGAACATGGATGCCTTACTGTCGACCTTCCATGATAGATATGTGTCTATTTCAGCTGCTGGAACATCCTCTCGATGAAGGGAGGCGAGCAAATGGTATCGTTTCATTTTTTTTCTTCTGTTTTTCTCTTCTAAAGTTATTATTTGTTCATCTCCAAGAGGCTATCCAATGACCGGAAATAATAATATTTGATGATAGAAAAGTGCTTATCAGGTAAATGTGGGCGGAAACTGCTTGGAACCGGTGGCCCTGCCCGCTACAGTAACCAAGATCTTCTCCGATTGCGACATGCAAAAGGTCAGATTGATAACCACCCAGTGTTTGGGTAAAGCTGTTTAGACATTTTCAGTCGACGGAGATATCTTTCGATTGATTTTTAAAATGTAATACATTTATGGGTGTTTGGGGGTAAGAAGTATAAAAATATAATACTGGTTTCAGGTACAATACCTCTATCCCTGTCCGGGCGTGCAACCAGTTCGGGTGAGTCTCGAATTAGTTCACATTTTACCAAGATGCTATCGGAATTACAAAGCTACCTTTCACCTATTCCAATGTCCATTATAGCATGCTCAAAGAACGGACAAGAAGGAAAATGAGTGGGAAAAATACAGATCACCTAAACAATAATAATACTCTCAGCAAAGCAACTGCACGTCCATCTTCAACATCGTCAACAACGTCGCAGCCAGCGTCGTGCCCTGCGACTTGTACGAACTGTTGTATAAGTGAAATTTGAAAAAAAAATCTTTGAAAAACATAGTCTTCTCATGCAGAACGCTAAAAAAGCTCGTCGTATTTGCAGGACGGACGAGGGCGGTTGCCCGTACCCCACATACCGCAATAATACACTGCCCATCGGCAGCTCCTGCGGGTCGGCTTGTGATTACGGAGGTATTGTTGGCGGAAAAGTTCCGTCAGCAAACTCATTCCTACTTTGTCCTCACTCTTTGCATCAACCGATGGGACATTGCTGATCCCGCATTAATGCTCACGATACTCGTCCGAAGTAACCGAAAATTGTTCATCAACAATAGAGAAAGAGATAGCTTGTATCGGGGTTCCGTAGGTAGAGTGCGCCTAACCAATGCTTTTTGTATAATCTCCGTAGCTGTTTCGCTTCATTCTTCTCCGCTCTCTCGTAGACTGTGATCGAGTTATGGCATTCGCTAGGCGCGCTCTATCCGTAAGGAAGAAGACTCTAAAGCCCTTTTGGAACAAAGGAGAGAAAGAAAGAAAAAAAAGAACAATAAAAGGTCAGCGAAGGGTCCGCAAGGTATAATGAGAAAGATAAAGATAAGGATAAAGTAAAGAGTAGCTACTCTCGCAGGCCGTCTGCTTCCCCTCCTCCGGGCCTACAATCCCCGTCTCGGCATCACCGACCACTTCTACACGACGGACATCGTCACTTACGGAGCTCAGGGAGGGGTGGGATACGAGGAGGAGGGTGAGGGAACAATCAGGGATTAGGGACAGGACCCGAATTGAGCATCGGTCCAAATCTATTTTGTGCTGTGCTATCCTTGCAGATCCGATCGGCTATCTGGCCATGGACGGTCCCGAGGACAAGGCGTGCACGTGCCTGCGGCCGCTCTTCCGCCTCTTCAATCCGAGCATAAGTGAGCTAACCATCGGCGCGTTCAGTGCCGGTTGAATTGTCGGTCATTTCATCATATCTAGCGGTTCGTACAGACAATTCTCCCTAGCCGGCTGGGGAACATTTCCCCATTCCGGGCCTCTGGAGATTATTTTCCGAACCGGCTGAGGAACTGTTGTCCTCCCATACTGATTGTGAATTCTGAGGAAAGTATGTATTCCCCAAGGTCACGCGGTTGAGATATTTCGATCTGTGCAGTACAATCAATCTACGGCTGTATCTACTAAATGTGTGAAGCATATATATGTATCACATAGATACTCATGAGCGGCGCTGAACTATGGAATTATCGAGGAACCAACGCACGTTGGAGAAATTGGCTTTATTTATAATATTATCAATCCACTTTCAGACGACCACTTCTACACGGCCAACGAGACTGAGAAGGAGTCGGCCCAGGCCCTGGGATATCAGGTTGGATAGATCGATAGATTAATTAAAATACTGCAGAATAGTAGTAAAATGTGTTTATAAAATTTATCTAAAAAATAAATAGATAAGTAATTTCAGTTCGAGCGAATCGAGGGCTACTGTGCGGCGGAGGCCGCGTGCGGGGCGTACATGCCGGTTTCGCGGTTTCTCAACCCCATCTTTTCAGGTAAACATTTACTTATAGTAGCATAAACAGTCAGTCTCTCTGGTTTCAAATGCTTCAGGTACGGTAAAAATATCTGTCCTGATTTTTTATGATGAGTTACTTCATGGTACAGGAAAGTAATAACTAGCGAAAATTGCAGACCACGTCTACACGACGAATCCCACTGAAGCGGCGCAGCTTCGAACCCTGTTCTCGGGGTACCTCTTCGAGCGGGTCGAATGCTACATCTGGCAGTACGACGTTGCTAGCAGGGCCTGCGAACACCTGTAGATGACGAAATATATGATATAATATTTATCACCGCAAGTGTCCATTATTTAACCCATATGAGGGGGGGAGATCGGCCAGGATTATGTAAATGTCAACGAGGATTTGCCTCCCACGAAATCGATTCAGTTGCTCATCACACCAATATATTTTACTTTTACTGTATCACTTTTGGCTAACGAGCGTAATATGTTCGATCGCTGATAATTCGAGGAACTGGAAAATGGAGTCTGCATGCAGAACCTATTTGCTAATTTTATTTAAATATTGCGACAATGTGATTTTTTTGTATCAAGCCTCCCCTTTTTGCTACATACGCCTATCTAGAAAGTTTCTGTTCTCTGCGATGTGTGTGCTAGCTTGATAGCTTCATTCCTCTTTTGTAATCGAAATTGTGATGCTGTGCTTGCCATTCGCAAAAAATGCTAATATTCATTCAGCATTTGCTGCTTGCTAATCCTCTCGAATCCCAAACTTTTTCTGTAATTTTTCCCTGGCTTTAAAATGCATATTGCGTAAATGCGAAGCTTTCGATATCCTCTCAATGACAATACTCTCTTTTTCATGGTTATCCTGCGGGAACATAAAAAATAACCATCAAAAAGATCCGAATAGAATGCTTTACCCACAATGTGTTGTGTGAACCACTAACGTATAGCCTCTGATATCACGTATATTGATGGAAATCCGTTGTGATTCTTGCGCACTGAAGACGAACAATGGCCATTTCCGACTGTTTGTGCAAGATACAATGCTGAACGTCGTTATGGGTGATTCAGCTTCTCGGAAGAATCGTCCTTCTCGGAGCGCTGTTCGGGCATGCGCATAAAGCCGCGTTTGCAGACCCGCAACTTCCGTAGAATCTGTCTATCAAGAAGCGGGCTCCTTCACATGGAAAAGCTTCCGTAGAAGTTGCTATTCCAATTGCATGAAAAGAGTGCGAGCGAAGTAGGAATGAATTTACCGGCTGAAGTAATAATAATAAAAAGGTTGTTCGTTAATGATAGCGTCACTAGATCAGCGGAACATTTCTTCGCATCTGGCCATGAGGAAAACGTTCCACACACCAGTTGCGTTTATTCCAATTACTGAACGTATTCTACAGATCAAATATGTTTCGTCGGCTCAGCTCTAGATACCTCTTTTATTCCTAGTTCCAGTATTTTGAGGCAATATATATATATATATATATATATATATATATATATATATATATATATATATATATATATATATATATATATATATAATTGTCCCAGTTTTCTACTTATCCCCGTAATACAGTATCCCTCCCCATCATTCTCGATTGTCATTGTCCCATCCCTTCTAATCTTCTTATCTTCTTCTTCTTCCATCTCTTTCTGTCTTTCTGTCTCTCTTTTCCCCCGTCGGTTACTATGGCTACTATTCTCTTCGCTGACGGTGAAGTTGGATGGAGGAGGGAAGGCTGGATAGATAGAGAGAGGTTTATGAAGAACGAGGGAGAGAGAGAACGAGTACTTAGTTAAGTCACAGTCCCTTAGGTGGTAGTTAGCAGACAAGTTATGGTCGGGAAAGGGGGGGGGGGAGCTTATTGTTATTTCCTTGTTCCAGGCTGGGGGGAAACCTTGTTTGGAGTTGGTGGTTCTGGCGTAGTTCTCAATAGAGTTCCCCTTCTGGCATTTTCGTTCCACTCTTCGATGCATGCCGGACCGTGCCTATAGAGCATGAACACTAAATGATAACCGTGAAAAGATTCACAATCAGAAGGATAACACTAGGTAGTTCTCACGACGGTTCCATTTCTCTGATTTTCTTCGTTTCGCGTGTTCCGTGGACTTTTTTGGTGTAGTCTTTTCTGCCGCGTGAATATTTGTCATATTATAGATAGGCTAAGAGCTCAATAAGCGAGGATAGCCAAATTGCTTTATTTATCTCACAATATGCGTTCTGCCGGTTTGTATTGTGCAAGCTTGGAGATTTGTCAGATGTTTGAGGTCGGTTTCTCGCACCCTCACTTATCTGCGCTTGCGAGAATCGCTTCCGTAACTTTTTCAGAACAATGCCATAGCGAACGCTGAATCGGAAAATAAATTGCACAGTACGGTAATTTTTTGAATTTTACATGTTTTCCGACCTTTTTATACGAATTGCTCGTGATTTCTCAGCTTCCACGCCTCTCATCAGGCTCGGTCCAATCTGTTGCCAGTCCCTATCATATCCTATGACTTCCCCTCGAATCCCCTCATCAGCCCCACTTTCCCCTCTTTCCCCCCCTCCTTTTATACAACTCTCTTCCCCCAGGCTCCCTGTGCCCAGCTCAATTTCCGCTCTTTATCATCATATTATTTTTCTAGGCATCGAGATTCCGTATTTTGTTGTGCGCTTTTGTGACCGAGATGCATTGTTGTGATAGTTCTGGCTAGAATCGCTGTATTTCTAGCATAGTTTTTGTATGTAGCGACGAAAAAAAAACAGAAAACAGTGTACTTTTTCCAGTAAGCCTGAACCAGATGAATTCGAACTCGAAAGACAGGGAAAAGTCCTTCGATGACCCGTTCGACGACCCGTCGCTCGTTACCACGGTAAGGCGTTTTTTTTTATTCCCGCCGAAATGATAATTTAAAAAAAATATATATATATATTATGCAAAGTAAAGGCTAAGTCTGTTCCGGCGCTATTCTTGTATGATTTGAATTCCCGCCAAAACCCGGGAATATTCAAATTTGCAGGCCTTCCTGGACATCATGTGGCAGGACGACAAGGGAATGAGCGCGTTGATGGCGGCGGCCTCGGATAACAGACTCATGCACCTGAAGGGCATCCTCACCCTGGCGGCGACCACCAATCGACTCAAGCCGGTGAGAAGTCCCTTTTATTTTTAGTAATGTTTATTTTTTATATTTTACTTTATTGTACGTAAATGCTATCTTGGATGGCAATATGTTTGACGCAAATGTTCCGTCAGTCGCCTCTTTCCTACATACGAAAGAGCGAAGCTGTATGAAGAGAGTGCAGACAAAGTCGGAATGAGTTTATTGACGGACGTGTTTAATGTTTAATGTCTTCAAATACGCAAATTCGTTCTGGCTGTTGATTGCGAGTATTCTCTCGCTGGGGTTTTATTCTCTTTAGTCTAGAGAACCTTTACCAGTGAAGAGGTGTTTTCCGGATTTTCTACCCACAATTACAACCAAATTATGGTTGAGGAAAATGTTCCGTTAGCCGTCTCATTCCTATTTCCTACGAGAGAACGAAGTGCTATGAAGAGAGTGCAGAAGAAGTAGGAATGAGTTTTGTTTACTGACGGAGCATTTTCCTCCATAATACTGTAGCATTTCAGGGCGGCTTGAATCGCCCCGATTTAGGCTTGAGAAGTTTCATAGAGAAAGACAGAAAAAGCGTGGCGGCCGGAAATTGTCCTTGTACTTGAGTTATGCGTGCGTGATCCTTTGGTACTTTTATGCCTTTCACGGCCCGAACAACTTTTTTTAAAATTCCTTCAAGTTCGAGAATTGTTTGCGCCTCATAGTGTCTTGTTCTGCGCTTATAAAAGCCCTTGCACTTTTTATCGTTCACAATTCATATAGCTTGCTTCTTGTCACTCTGATAGGCTAATCGAAGCAAGAATAAGCGAGGCCAGATCTAATTTATCTATGAAAACCATCTATGATTGGTAGATCTATTGCACAGCTACGTAGATATGCTGCAACCACCTTTCTCAATAATATCGGTAAAAAAGTTCCTAACCTCAATTCGGTAACCCCAATTCTAGTTCGTCTGCACTCTCTTCATAAGGCTTAGTTCTCTCGTCGTGAATAGGAATGAATACTACTGACGAAGCATTTTTTCAACCATACGGAATTGCTGATTATCTCTATTGCAACGTGCTTCCTAATTAATTTTCCAATCCCCAAATTGGCGAAGCGTATTTCCGCTTACCTTTCGTAATAAAACCCTTAGCTTCGAAGATTATCCATATTCTAGTCGCCTTTGCTGTCTCCTTTCCCTAAGACACCATCGAGCATTAGACATTATTCTATGTATAGCTTCTTATCTTATGACAATCAGTAATCTATCTATTATTTTAACTTTTAACATTTGAAAAGATTTATGTATTTTATACCTGTTCAACATTTGATCCTCTGTGGAAAGTGAAAAAGGAGAATGGTAATCTTAGATCTGCCGCGCGTCTAATCTGGGAAAAATGTTGATCAAATAAATGCTCAATTAATTGCAACCTTTTTCTCGTCTTTTTTCTCTGACTCTCTCCATTCCCACACTCTTTTCCTAGGTCGTCATTTATTGTGCAATTAATTGCGACCTTAATTGCGCAGCTTTTGCTCGCCATTAATCGCGAGGAGGTGTGAGAGAGTGTGTGTTTTGAAGAGAGTAAAAGGTGCAACATAAATGGGGACCCTTTTCTCTCTCTCCTGTTTTCATTGCTTATTGAAGGAATGGAAATGTGTATTCACAAAAGGACAAAAATGAAGGAATGTTCAAAATACCTATGCTCTTGAGGGATAGCAAAGTGCAAATGTGCTCAGAGGGCCTTTAATGTGAGTAGTGTAATCCTCAAAGAACAATCGATAACAGCTCGTCTCATGTTCCGTGAACTATGCATATTTCGTCGGTTTTCCGTGTTAGTGTAATTTTATTTTACTCATAGGATTTCCCGTCGTCTACGACCGTGAATAAGTTGAATACGACTCTTAAACAGCCAAAAGGATAAAAACCTGAAAAGCAACAGAAAAATGCCCAATTAATTGCGCAATTTATGAGGAGCTCGAAATAAATTGACCAAATAATTGTCCATCTTTTTCCCCAGATTAAAGGGACATGGAAGCCAAAAAATATTGGCTTTCATATGAAAGTTTATAGCCTAAATAATATAAAAAAACCAAAACCAGAGTGCACAAAAATGTCTACTTCGCGAGATATACCAAAAATTGTTTCCCAGCCAAGTCGTAGCCTTACTGCGTTTAGCGCATAGTAACGAGGCAAATGGCATCGAGGTATTCCCGGAATAAATAAATATTTGTCGTTCCAGAAATTTTTTAAAAATATTTTTCAAAAGCTATTATCTTTATTGTCGTCTAAGAAACATATTTTACAAATATTGCCATATTCGGTTTCAAAAAATTTGTCGCTTCCATGTCCCTTTAAACGCGCGGCTGACCTTCTTTTTACTTGAAGTGGATTTCTGAATGGCTTTCTTCTACATCTATCTAGTGTTGCGAGAGATAAGACCAATAAAGCACCACATACACATGAACACTTCAATAGGTATAGCTTCAGGAAAAGAGGCATTTCAAGAGTCTACATACTCAACCAATCAAATCGGCTTCATTATTTTTGAAGTGTCACGGTTGCTTGTGTATAGAATGTAGATATCTTCGCTGTAGATGAAGTGAAGATACATCCTATGCATAAGCACCCATGACAATCTAAAGTAATAAATGATATTGTTTCAGTGCCTATCTCTGAGGAACAACGAAGGCAAGACTGCCCTTGACATCGCCAAGTCGAAGGGCTACGAGGACATAATCAAGACCATCAACAAGTTTGCCTCGGGCGAGTACAAAAAGAAGGAGGTGAGCGAAAATGATTGAGAAGATTGAGAAAAATTATCCGTCAGTTACCTCATTCCTATTTTCGACGAGAGAACGGGCTGGTATGAAGCGAGTTCAGACAACGCGGAAATGAATTTGCTAACGGAATATGTTGTCAATGTCAATGTCCGCATGCACAATAATGCATGAAACAGTATAGGAATAGTGCATGAAATAATCATAAGATGGAAAAATTACGAACAATGCGAATGATGAATTCACAAAATTTGATTGTCGCGCACCCAAATCGTCTCCTATTAGGCACGGTCAGAGATTGTGAATAGGATGACGTTATGCCGAAAGTGCAGCGAACTTCGTTCATTCGGACTTTATTCAAAAGAAAAATCCACCTTTCCCTAGATGTGAGCACTGTTCCAACAAAAATCCTGCTATTCATTAGTTGATTGACATCGATGCGATTGTTGAGGCGGAACGCGAAAACAACGTATATCATAGGTATATCCTATATCATAGTATAAACAACATATGTATATTTAAGCATTTCATGGCTGTGACTGCCTTGTTCGTTCCCTCTTTAAGCGGCTTGGGTGAACATCTTTAATTTTTACTCTTTGAACAGACGTGTTGCTGACAGTGAGTAAAATGTCCCGTCAGTTTCCGTCGTTCCTACTCGCGACGAGAGGCCGAAGCTACTTAGAGAGAGTGTCGGCGAATTTGGTTTCCTGCAAATCTTACGCATTTTTATGAGATATCCAAAAGTTTCGTCCTTGCAAGCTTATTCCTACCTCGTTTAGTCTCTTCTTACCATTGCGCTCTCGCGGCATAAGTAGGAATGCGGACAACTGGCGGAACTTATTTTCTCAGCCATAATATTCTCCCCGAAATTCGTTCTCTCAGCGTTCGTCGCGCAGCATCGCCAAGGACATGGCAAACAAGTACCGGATGGCCCGCGAGGCGTGCGAGGAGGACATCATCCCCGTCATCGATCACGACGTGAGGCTGATCCTTGATCTTTGATCTTTGATCTTAAATCTTTGATCTTTGATCTTTGACCCCTGATCTCAGATATACATACGTCCTATAATGGAAAGTGGCACAACCGTTTGCAGCCCCTATCAAAAATCAGATATCCAAAGAATTGAAAATGTTCAAAATTACTTTACTCGTCGGATTTACCAACGCTGCTTTGGAAAATCAAGAGAAGACTTGCCGTCTCATGAAGAGAGAAATAAAGAGCTTTGCTTAGAAACCTTGGAGAGCAGGAGAAAGGCTATAGACGCAAAAATGACTAGAAAATTAGTCTATGGTGACGCCAGGATATCGAATAGCAAGCATCATCATTACATGATAAGAAAATCTAAATGCAGAGGGTCAGGATTTACTTTATTGTGTCCAAGCAAATCACAAAACTTCCGAATGAATAGCTTCTTTGTTCGCACAACCAGAGCCTTCAATAATAATGCGAGACTCCGGGTGAATCCATAGGCTTGTATTATCGACTCGAACTTAACTTTGCTAAATCGTTGTAATATCTCTATCTATCTTTTTCTTTCTTACACTATAATTATAATTA
>LS946441.1:139387-155295 GCA_900490955.1 Micoletzkya japonica
AGTCTTACTGCGTTTAGCGCATAGTAACGAGGCAAATGGCATCGAGGTATTCCCGGAACAAATAAATATTTCTCGCTCCAGAACTTTTTTAAAAATATTTTTCAAACGCTATTATCTTTCTTATCGTCTCAGAAACATATTCTAGAAGTATAGCCATGTTTGGTTTCACAAAATTTCTCGCTTCCATGTCCCTTTAATAGAATCGCAAGAAAATTGGAGCCGGAGAGGTAGATGAGCGCGCGTATTTGCATAGACAGTTCGCAATCGTTTGCGTATTTCAAACTTTCGTGGAACTTGTAATACATTAGTTCATTGTTTTGTAACGGTCCACGTGACACCTTAAAAGAAACTCAAAAAAAACTTTCAAAGCAATTAAGCAATTTTCCATCAACAGTTTGCCCTTATATGCATGCCATTTAAAAAATCAAACATTTAAAAGAGTTTAACCCTCAATAGATAGCCTGCGTTTCCTCCTGCTCCCCTCTTCAGTCCTCGCACGCCGACTCCCATCCGTCGCCCTCCGACGACCCGTCGGCCTCTCCCCGTCGCGGCCGCGAACTCCCCGACATCTCCTATTCTACGGCGACGACCGCCTCGATGAAGACGACGGCGAGGACTGACGACGACAACTTTGATGGTGCAAATATCCGTAATTGTAAACAAATTATTTTTCGTCATTCATGACTCATTCATCCCCATTCAGATTTCCGTTCCTCGCCCTGGACCCGGGCGCCCAATCTGTCCTCTTCGTACGGCCACTCTTCCGGCCTCAAACTGCCCCCGATCCTCGGCATACGAAGGCGAACCACCTCCGAGGGACGGTCGGCTAAGTTTGTCATCAACGAATGATTATCGAGATTAAATAATATTATTTTATTCTGATCAGTAAGCAACATTTGTATTATATATTCTGATCAGATTCTGTACCTATACTCAGTTCTTACGTTGTGGACAGACAACATAGCTTGAAAATGTATATATATCCAAGATGCTGATTCCTGTTCGACGCCGATATCGGCTTAATTTCCATAATCATGAGTATAAGCGATAAAGTACGATTCCAGACTAGATAAAGCTCCGATCATATGTGGGGAAACTCATTCCAAAAGATCGCCCGAGTGACAATCTGCTTGTCTGTGTTGGATCAGCTTCGCTTCAGCCTCACCTCTGGTTCCCCCTCCCCTTTTATGGCTTTCCCCACATTGCCTCATTGCCTCTTCCACCTGCCTGTTAAAACTTTGCGCCTCGCCTTTTTCTCGCCTTCTTTCTCCCTCTTTTGGTCGATCTGGCGCAGATCTCGCGCTCATTCTCATTGTCAGTTTCGCATCCCGGGCTTTGATCAAAATCATAATCTCATCGTTGGATTACGGGCTATCTCGAATGCACGTCCACGCAGCTGTGGAGAGTACAAAATCGACGACAGATAAGGTGGGTCGTCTTATCAAGTTGATAATATTGACGGTGAGTCAGTGTGTGTGTGTGTAGCCCTTCACACGCGATACCATGGGCAACATCGCATGTTATCAATGCTTTTTTTCTCCTCGCACTTGCCACACTTCTCACATTATTTCGTGAATCCAAATTCGGTTCCCACTTTCTCCCTTTTCCCCCTCGCGATGTGCTCTCAAGCATGCGTTGCTGTCTGCGTTGCTCCCTGTGATTCGCGTGTTGTGTTGCTAGGATATCGCAGTATCCACTGAGCATTTTGGCATCTTCACGACTGGGCGCCGAACCGCGTTCTTTCCGAGAGGCTAAACAGTTAATCAGGGAAATGAGATGATACGATGGTAGACCATGGCTAATATCAGACACGAGAGAGAGAGTGTGCGAAAGTTAGAGAATCAGAGGCACACAGAAACTGACGAACCGTTCATCCTGCTATGCTTCTGTAGTACTTGATCATCTCCCTCCGACCAAAGCCATTTGAACAAGCTGCCAGCGATGAAGCGTAGTACACAGTGTTAGTCTAGATACATGCATTTCTCTTTTCAGAATAGGTGTACGATGAACGCTTTTAAATCACCGGAGCCTAAAATGTGTAATACAAAAGCAAGAGTTACACAATAGGAGCGCAAAGATGTGGAATTGCTACAAGTACATACTTCATAACTCCGTATCCCCCAACTCCGGTCATGCAATACCCGTGTGAGCAACTCTTCCCGTGTGCGTGCGTGTGTGTCTTTGCGTCTTCCCTTTGGTATTCGTCAACCTCGCCCTCACCGCCCGCACCAGCTCGAGGGTGATAAGCATTTACCTGTTTTATTTTCGACTGAAATTCTGAGAAATTTCCCATCCGGCTGGGCAATAATTCACTGCCTATGTATGTTCATCATTTCTCTTTATATTTCACTCTACGCGGATAAAAGCGATACCTGTGGAGATCCGAAACACAAAGCATTTGGGTAAATACGACTTACAGTCTGATTCCGGTCTCTCCCATAGGATACGAGATCAAGCCGCGCCTCACCAGATCTCTTTCAATTCTAACTGAGGGGCGGGGGGAATTGCTTTGAACACCCCTTGCCCCTGTTTCTGTGCCTCTCTTTTTGCCCAGCCCGCCTTCGATCCATCCACCATTCTCATTCTCGCTTCCCGCCTTCTTCACTTTCTTTCCCACTCCCTTGGCTGCCACGTTTATCACCGTAGGTTATGTTTCAGGATTTCAATATATGCCGCGCGAGGGAGTTGAAGCGATGGGCGCTGGCGATTCGTTCATTTTTACTTAAAATAAAAAGATAAAACTAAATAAAAATTAAAAAAGGACCCTGTAATTTAATTCTCTCTGTAATATATAATGAAACCTATCCGTCAGTTTCTTCCGTTCCAAAATGAGTCTAATTCTCTCACTTTTGCACACTTTCTCGCCTTATATTCGGAATGATTTTCCGACAGAACTTTCTAATCCACAATAGCTCATTGAAAGGCGTATTTTCTACAACTCTAATGAATTCCAAGATCTTGCCCCAAATCACTATAATCGAAAACACAGGGCAAATCCGTTCAATCTCTAGCTTCTCCTAATTGGTACCTTATGGAGCATCACCAGCGAAATGTGTGTTCTGGTGTTCAAGCCGACCCACTGGTTTTTAGAATCTCCCTTGCCTCTGGCTTACGGAATACCATATGAAAATAAATAAATAAATAAATAAATAAATAAATATATATATATATATATATATATATATATATATATATATATATATATATATATATATATATATATATATATATATATATATATATATATATATATCAAGGCATTTTCTGCTATGCCTTCCTTTCACCTTTTCTCCCTCTTCTTATTTCATCTCTTCTCATCCCCTTCGTTTCCGCCTCCCCTTCCCTCTGCGCAACGCCAAAATTGCATTCAGATCTGTTCCTCTTCCCTAGTTTCACGTTTTTGCTTTTCTAAAAGAAATTCATCATTATTAGTAGGAAAATCTTTATTGCTAAATCATTTCAAAAGTGTCATTTTGATTTCCAAACCTGTAGCTGATCTTGTTTTCGCTCTACTTAGTTCCAGTTTACATCACTCGCGTTTGTCTCTCGATCCCTTCATCTCCGCCATTATTCCCCTACAGTAATCCGCTTAATCGTGTCGGGACCCTCCCCTCTTCGTCTATTTTGTCCCGTATCACACTCTCCCGGTAATTCCTCCGAAATTTTATGGTGATCCGGGTACTTTCAAAGATCAGTTTCTGTTTTTTTCCTTATTTTGCAATTTGTTCGACATCTCACTTACAGTAGAATAAGCGTAAGCCGTTTCGAATATCTATCAGCCAAAATTTGAGAATATAAAAAGAGCAAATAGACAGGTAGACGTGTAGCGATCCAGAGAAACATACGCAGCTTCTTCGTTTATAATTGGTGTTTGCCTACGCAAATCGCAATTGTCCCTCTCCTTCTTCAATATTCCCTCTCATCATGGCTCTTGAAAGCGCTTGAGATTGCCTCGGCCGCAATCTAAGCGAAATCGAAATCGCCGCCGTTTCTTCTATCTAAACTGGCATACCAACAACCCTTTCAAGAGGGGCTTCTCGCAAGTTTTGAAAGGACCACCGTTACTAGGCCATAACGAAGTTACGGCTTGGAATTGGTCTCAAGTTCTGTTTTCTCCGTCGAAAGTTCTCTGTTATTTTGGCAAGTATCCAGCTTTATTACAAGCACGTCTTATGAAAGATTAAGTGGAGCAAATGCAATTATGGCAATGCGATCCAGATACTCTCAAACTGTTTTGTTCCGTATTATTCGCTATTTGAATAATAACATGAATAATAACACGCTTATCTTGCAACTGCCTGTGTTTGGCCCATTATGGACTGTGATCTGTTCGCGTGTCTGTTTATTTGGGTATCCAAGGTATATCTATGCTCTCAGTGAGCAAACTTCATGTAGCGGGAAAGAAATTGGGTGAGAGAGTCGGTACTTGAGAGAGAATGACTTGACGGGGTATCTAGGTAGTAGGCAAGTACGTGAGAGAACGCTTGAATTGTAAAAAAGAACTTTGCTTGAACCGTTTACAGACTCGCTTGGTTGTCGCGATTGTCAAATTTTGTGATAGAAATGTTCCTACAGTATTGTAAATAGCTTACAGAACATTTTCCTCAGCCATAATGACAATTCTCGGGTGTTTACCTGTAAAGTTAATGGAAAGAACTTGCCTGCCCTAAGTAGATGTACTTGATAGTTGGAGGGAGAAAGAGGAGGAGGGGGGCAAAGTGCAGATAACCTAGTTACTTTCGAGAGAGAACCAGGCAGATGGAAGGGTAGTCGCCCGCTGCTTATCCCTTCACAGTGTTCTGACAGCAGTGAAAATGTTAAGCGAACGAGAAGCCGAAAAATAACCCTGATTTCGGTAGGAACTCTCGCACGGAAAACACCGTATCCAAAATATTTTGGCTCGTTCGCTTAACATTTAGAACACTGTGCCTTTATTATTCCCGATATAGCACCTTTGCCACATAGTTTTCCACTCACTCTCTCTATCTGCATATTTTGTCCTATCTAGATAAGAGAAGCTGCGCTCGAATTATACCAGGCCTTGCCAGTTGCTTCTCCGTTGTTCTTCTGCCCCTTCTCTCCTTTCTTCCCATCATCCCCTTTTCCTCTTTCCGCAACGAATGTCTGGCAGATCCTCAACGTCCCTAGGCAACGTTGCTTCGCCGTCGTCGTTCCCTTCTACCGTCCGACAGCCCATCCCGCATCCACGTAGTTGAGGGCCGGGAAATAGGCAGAAGGCGAGAGATTGGCGGGATTTTTTAGATTCCCATATAGAGAAACTAGGTAATCGAATCCGTCAGGACGCCATCAAAAATTTGAATAGATTACGGGGTTCCGAATGGAGGTCCTTTAACGGTCGCAGCATACTGGCTATAGTGCTTAGATTGATATATCAAAAAAATGAAAGAAATCGTTGCAGCAGTTTATACTAGAGACTATACACGATAGAAAAATGTGCCCACTATCTTATTTCTGTCTCTTATTGAATCGCTTCGTCACGCTCCATTGGCATTTCATGAAATGACAAGAGCCGTCTAACCATCTCGTATAAGAGACAAGGCGGGGCACAGGCACCATTTGGATGCTGCTTTTTGATGACTCTTTTAACGGTTTTGTTTCAATGCATACTTAGTTGTGAAAGGCTGTTGTCGCCCCTCAATAGGCAATAAGCGTAATCGAGCTGTACTCTTGTCGACCAGTCAAGTGCGCCATTATATCCCTACGGGACCGAGCGTTCCCTGCTCTTCCTCATTTCCCCTTCCCCCCTCATCCCTCGATTTCCCCCGTATTCCAGTCCTCCCGAACCGCGTATATGTCAAGGCGGGTCGAGGGCGGCAAGAAGTACAAAAGTAGAGGGAGTGCCGAGGCATCCTAAGTGGGTCTGGATCGCAGGGAGCGAGGGTTCTCTTTCTCTCTCCCCTCCCTCCCCTCCCTCCCCCTACCCTGCCAGCCAATTCGCTTCTGTTTGATCAGCACTTCCCGGCCATGGAGATATTATTGGGGGAGCCTAATGCGGGAGTCAGAGTCTTTCCGTTCTTTTCGGCCATTTTTCAATGATTTCTTTCGACTGTTGATATTTCACGATTACATTGATGTAGATATTTCGACTGAAGTACAAGACTGTTGATATTTCACGATTAGCGTTCCTCTCCACGATGAAGATACAGGGTTTTGAATATATGGGCGGTTTTTGAATATATGGGATTTGTCGAAATGCTGTCGCTGCTTTCCAGGATGTCTGCGTGAACTTTGCTGAATTATGTAAGTTGATAAGCCACGTACTTAGTCACGGTATTCGTATCATCCAAGACGCTCTGCGATACTGCCCAATCCTCTTCCGTTTCTCAACTCCTCGTTTTAAAATTCGGCCATAATGAAGGACTGCAATATAGCAATATAGCAAGGGGCCTAATCTACTCTTAATTTTGGGACATTGAAATAATGGACATCTTTTCCTGATCGTAATCGAATTACGCTAATTGTAAGTATTTTCATTTCGCGCCCTCTAGACCGAGACTGAGAGGGGGGGGGGGGCATAACGTGAAAGAATGAAGAGACGCAGACCACAGATAGTAAATCGAGTTTCATTGTCCCCTTCTCTTCCCCTCCTCCTCGCTCATTCTCCTTCCTGCTCTGCTCGCGCGCGGCCGCCTGGTCTATTCGCTCCTTCTATGCCGTGACTGTGTTGTCTGATCTGCCGAAGTTAAGGTAACCCAATCCCCTCAGGCAAAATGTAACCCCTACGTTTGTAATGTATTTAATGGCACTTAGGTATCAATAAGGTACCTGAAAACTTCGCGAATGCGTGAATGTCGCGTTATTTCGTTTTATAAATAAATCGGAGCAGAAAAATCGAAAATTCTGCGCACAGCACGGAAAGCACAATATCCTTTTCGCACCAGAAGCTTTGCAAAAAGCAACTTTTAAACTGATATCCGAAATTCAGCGCGTCTCTAAAGCTATGCCGCGGCTTCACAAAACTGGAGCACTACGCAAGGCACGCCTCCGCGCTCTGGCGGTACGGCCTAGGCCAGCCGGGTTTAGCAGAGAAGGCTACGATCTCACCAAGATAGACCCTTCATCAATTCGTGAGATAAGGGCCGAGCTCTAGATAGCCTTGAAAATGCGGTAATCAGGCCAGGGGTTTTTCTTATTCTTCGGAGTCGCTTTCCCCCCCACGAATTACAGTAGCCTACCGTAGTTATCTCGTTGTCGAGGGCAGCATTCTATGGGGATGGCCCCATAATTATAGATGCCATGCCTACGTCGTCCTATTGTGCTTATGTGATACCACAAACCGGAGAGCGTTCCATTCCTCTCTGCTCTCCCTCTCCCTCACCATAACAAGTAATCTACTCTCTCCTCTCCCCCCTCAAACCCTTACCTTTACCTCTGCTCTAGTTGCCATGCCAATCATCACTCCACCACACACACACTATTCGTATCGTTAGATCGCCGGGAAGCCGGATATTATCCAGACACACGTCTGCTATTTACCGGCCGCTCTAATTGCCGGCTTCGTGCCAGCCGCACCGAAAATTAGCTCATTTCCGGCCATTGGCTGTCTATCATGGAATAGAAATGTACACTGGTAGCTAGATCATTCCGAGCATCAAAAACGTTTCAGGCGAAATGAACCGACCAAATCATTTTATTCCACCATGCAAACTTTGTCTCTGATCTGATTACTCTGTCTCTGTCTCCGATCTCTGCCTTTTCTGATTACGTTCAGCTGTTTCGCTGTGCAGTGCTATATCTGATAAGTACTGGATAGATAGGTTCATTGTCAATTGATCACGGGACGAAAACCGCTGCTTACGTATCGTCTGATTTTCGACATTTTTTAGAGAATACCTCAATCGTTCCGCGCCTGAAGCTTATCCCGCGCAGGTTGTTGAAAGGCGGTGGCTTTCCCCATACTGATAAGTGGTATCTCTCTGTGTGTGTGATGCCTGGGCTTGACGTGGTATCTATGAAAGAGGGCGTGTAGCTGTAGATAACGATAGTAACACTCTGAAGCACGGACAATAGGCAGGCAACCCGTGAGTCATCGTCGGCCCTCCCCTTCTGAAACTCACTGTCAGTCGGGCAGCCGTGGATGGTGAGTAGAGAGCATTTCACTCGGGTCTGGCTGACGATTAGACACCCCCAGGCTGATAAATAATGGATAGGTTCATTGTGATCACGGGATGCAAATAAAGTTTATTTATTGTCTGATTATCAAAATTTTTTGGAGAATACCTCAATCTTCCTGTAACGTTTCTTCAAGTAGAGTTTTAAGAGCGACAATTCGTTGTGCATGTACCAATCTCACTCCAATCACCTCCTTTGCCTCTATTCTCGCAATCACCCCGTCCACTTCTGGTTCCCGTTTCCGCGTGTGTCGATTCATACAGTTGCCCTTGTTCATGTGTCCATCTGTCCGTCCGTTCCCCGCTGTCTGTGTGTGTGTGTGTGTCTGTCACGATGCGCGCTCTCCCCCTCTAGGGACGATATGACTATCTCAGAGGGTGGAGGGAGGGAGAGGGGAGGGGGAGAGCTCCTTGAGAGGGTGGAGGTATAGCATAGCGGAGCTTATGCCTACACTAGGGGTGCTCCCGAGTTTTCTCGGCTATCCGCTGCCTTTTCTCATGTTGCATAATAACAATGCCGACTGCCCCACCCCCCTGTTGAGTGTGTTTGCCCTGTCACTATCTACTTACTTACTTGGCTTTTCTCCCCTCCCTTCTATCCTCCCCCACCCCCACTTTCACCACCGCCAACGCAACCACTTCAGAACCACTGATTGCCATAGAGTGATCGTTAACCCCCCACCTCGCAAGTTTCCCCCTTCTATTCGCTTTATTACATACCGTTCTACCTCGAATATTTCAGCAAACTATACTATAGTTTTGTGACGTCATCATTTTCCCATTTTGCCCCACAATGCTCCACTTTCGTAGCTAGTACGCGAAGAGTCGAGAACGCGCCTTCTGAGTCACACGGGCCAAGCATCGTTTCCTTATGTTAGCATGCTTTCTAAGCTGCTTCCAATACAATATGGAAGCAGTTTTTTTATACCTTTGGAAAGCGAAAATGACTAGGACATCGTCTTTCTTGAGTTCCCAAAAGCCCTAAGTGTCGGATTGAGGTTAGCTTTAGTGTATATCATGATGCCCTCCCCTTTCCATTCCTAATAATGTATTCGTGGTGCGCGGCACACCGATCTACCGTATTAGTAAATGTCAGAATGATTTTTGGGTTTCCAAAGGTTTTACATTGCTGCAGAATACTGTGCCAAGCTTTACTGATATTCAACTTTTGCGTTCGATAATATTGTAAAAATGAAATAAAAACTATTTAATTATAAATATATTTTGCAGGTTCGTCTCTCCCTCCTGAGCAGCAACGATCTGTCCGACACCATTACGGCGACGCTCCCGCTGCACGTCGAGGTATTATCATTATATTTATTATTACCATTTTGTATTTTTAATATTATATTATTGCATAATCAGTGTATTTTACGACCTAATTCTTTCAAAAACAATACAAACGATAATTGCAACGGAAAAGTACCTAATGCTGCTCCGCTTGTCATTCCACCCACCCAAGAGCAAAAGAGCAGAAAAAAAAGCCTATTCTCTTACTGCGTCTGATTGCTTTCCGAACCCTAGTGAACCGTCGTTCCTTGTTTCCTTCCAATACAACCCCCTTCTCCCGTCCTCTTCCCTTTGCCGTCAACAATACTTCAATTAGCGTCTCGACTGTAGTGCTTTCCAATGGTTGAGGAAAGGAAATATTCCGCCACTCTTCTCATTCATATTTTATGCGAGAGAGTTAAGCTGTTTGAAGAGATCGCAGAAAAAGTAGGAATCTTACAGT
The DNA here is from genome assembly GCA_900490955.1 of Micoletzkya japonica. Classification (NCBI taxonomy): domain Eukaryota; kingdom Metazoa; phylum Nematoda; class Chromadorea; order Rhabditida; family Diplogasteridae; genus Micoletzkya; species Micoletzkya japonica. The sequence goes on from LS946441.1 coordinate 149,252, forward strand.
GAAATTATTTACTGATGGAATCTTTCGCCAATAATGCGTGTGCCTCTTTACGAATAGTCGTATTTTCGCCTTTGCCAATTTCCATTTTCATACTGTCCTCTGAAACTTGGCTCTCTAACCTCTCCCGATTTCCCCGATGATAGCTCCCCTATCTCGCTCGTTTCTCTGCCCCCTTCGGTCGAACTCTAATCGGCTTATCCCTTGTTTGAATGCATACAATCCACGCCTACCGTTGCCTCTGTCCTTCAATAATAGGTGGAAACTGTCATCGAATCTGCCCGATATCTATTATTCTTTGTTGCTTTCGAAATTGCCATCTCATTTCGTTTTTCCACAAAGCTTCAAAGCTTAAAATGCACAATTTTGTCGTTCGCAGCCTACGCGTTTGCAGATTTTTGGCAGCAAAGTTCGCCAGTAGCATACCGTAGGATAAGAGATATGACGCTTTTTCGACCATCTATGACCATATATTCTCCCCTTAGAGGCGATTGCGAACTGAACTTCTGCGTGGCTCTCAGAACAGTTGGTAGTGATTGCAGTCACACAATTTTCTCTAAATGTTCTACATTATTATAATCCTCTTCAACAAATGTATATCTTTGGAGTAGTATGCATTCACTTAGGGCTTGAACGCTATCGGATCGTGTTCTTCCGATCTGTATCCTCACTCCCGTTCTCCTCCAATCAATTATATCTCGTCCGAGCTCCTCTTCGTCTTCGTTCTTCTTCTTGACTCTTTTTTGTCGACCACGCGGTTCTTCTCCGTGAGCGAGTGTGTTGTGTGTGCCTAGAAGGGGGGGGGACTGACTATAGGATAGGGGGTCAGGTCAGAGGGGAGCGAGAGAGTGTGGGATAAGGGGAGATGCAGACAGGGTAGCGGATAGCTCGTAGGATGGAGCGCGAACGTTCCTTGTTAAAGCGATATTCTGAGAAGACTGGCTATTGGGACATAGAAACTGTCTGAAACAAGATAGATTGGTCCGAATATCCGGCGAGAGAGAGAGTGCAATTTGGAACCAGAGTAACCTACCGACCAGTTTATTGTACCTTATTAATTTCCGTCAGAACACTCATTCCTGCCTTGTCTGCGCTCTTGTCATACCGCTTGGCTGGCCCATAGGAAGTACACTCAGCGAAATTTCACTAGCCCGCTAGGGAATAATTCCCTAGCACACGATACCACAGCGAAAATTCCCTAAAAATTGAGCCTCCCCCTACGGGTTTAGGGAAGTATTCCCTAGCGGGTTAGTGAATTTTCACGGTGGCAGCGTGTGCTAGTGAAATTTTGCTCAGTGTAGGAAGGAGACAACTGACTGAACATTTTTCTCACGCTTATCTCAATATTTTTTGGTTCCTTTGAGCAGTATCATATCATAGCTGTACCATTCTTGCTGATAAGCTAATCCTCTTGAAGGCGTACGGCGTCACTTGATCAAATGCGAAAGGAAAGGCACTGACTGAAACAATCCGCCATTCCCTATTAGCATAATCTGGGCTGGTTTTCGGATTTGCATAGAAGATTGCTCGGAATCGAGGGGTTTTGGTGGCATTTTCACATGCTAAAGCGATAAGGTGGTATCTACTACCATTTTAATTTTAAAAAAATGAAATCGACATTTATCTATATAAGTTTGCTATCGTTTAGCCAAGTATCATCTTCGATCTCCTTCGCTGAGAGAAGGATAGATAGCATGTTATCGTATGCATAGCGAAGAGGTGAGCTGCAAACAATGCTTAAGGATGGGGAAGGGAAGGGGGGGGGAAGAGTGGAGTATCATGCAGGGAAAGGGTGAGGAGGGGGAATAGTGATGAGGAGAAAGTCGGCACGTGAAGACTACCAAGCGCCCTTTGAGCATATCCATAATAAGTTGAGGAGAGAGGAATAACCTACAAGATATCAAATTTTGTGCGCGTTTCAGCTGTTCTTGTAGTGCTGTATAAAGTTGCACGTACTTCACCGTCGACTATTAAAGGGCCCCTCTGAGCACATTGCGATCCCTCAACGGCGTATTTTAGACATTCCTTCAGTTTTGTTTTTTTTCAGAAGGCATATGTATAAATTTCTTCAATAAACGATGCCTACGAATCAGACCGCTCGCGCGCTACAGTATTCACGAAACGACATTTGTATTCGCGCGGTCCCTGAAGAGCAATGTAACTTTGCACACAACTTCTCGCCTAATTTAAACAGCGGGGAATGGCGCGGAAAAAGATGCAAATGTAGGATTGTAGGTTTTCGAGACTGCTCTTTGAGATGAGAAGAAGAAACCAGGGGGTTAAAAAGTGCTCAGAGGGGCCCTTTAATCACTCTTATGAACCGAATGTAGCTTGCCTCTGACAAGAGTGCTTTCCGATCAGAGAGGTTCTGCAAGATCAATGGTCTCCTCATTTCTCCCATTGTATAGTGGAGTAAAAAGATCCGTCGGTAAATCATTCCGAATATCAAGCGACAGAGTATGCAAAAGTGAGAGTATTAGACGCATTTTGGAATCAAAACAACTGACGGACCGGTTTATTCTACTATAGCTATGATTGAACATCTATTTACCTACCAATTTCTATGTGCTCCAAATCGTAGCAAAATATATACTACTTTCAAAATTTGAATACAAACTCGCTTTCGACTCAAGGGGTCTGCGATCACAAGACAATCTTGACCTCTCCGGTCTCTCACCCACCCATTGGCGATCAATGTAGTGTAGTCCGGGCCCATAACAGTCTGCGCTGAGTCACGCGAGTGATTGAAGGCATCGATAAGCGGGGCAAACACGGGCGCTAGCAGAATGTGCAGGGGAATGTGCTGATTCCATTTACAGCCACCTCCCGATTGGACTCGTGTGGACTTTGCTATAGGCGACTACGCGCGTAAAGTATGCTTCACGATGGGCATATAGATGTAGTGATTAGACGTGCACAATAACTGACCACTTTTGATTTGAAACTTATGAAGCAAAAACAAGCGAGTTTATTTGAGCTTGATTTTTTTGAAATAGCTATGCGTAAGGCACCTTGAGAAAGGGACAATGCACTCGACAATAAAGTGGACGAAAGAGCGCCTCACAGTAGGATACTCTGAAATGCACGAGATGCAGCCTGGGGGCATAGGAATGGTGCCCCGAGGCGATGTTTAGACGGAGCCCTGGGGGTCAGCGCCCCGTCTTTGCGTAAACTACCCCCCTCTGCCTCCAATTTCCCCGTTCAATGGCTGCCAAGTATATTCTAAACGAAGTCCCCTGCATGGGCAGGGCGTTCATCTAGGCTGAGCGGTATTTCCTCAAAGAAATATATCCAGTGCTGGGTGAAATTTTGCTAATTTCTACGTTGGGAATTCAACTTTTGCTATCTTCTGGAAAATAGCATAGCTGCAATTAGCGTTCGGAGTTAGAGTCAATTAGCGCGTGTGAGTAATCAAAGTATTCATCATTTATCGAACGCTTTGTTATGTATGACCAGAAACTAACAAAAAGGCGTAAGCGTACTTGCCCTTCTCCTGCATTGGCCTTAGTCGCCACAAGTCCTCGCTGTATCACATTTCTCCATCGTGAATTACTCATTTTGGTGTGTGTGTGTGTATTTGGCGTTTTGTTTCACGTAGCCTTTGGTCTAACTCTTTCCCCTCGAATCGTTTTGCTTTACTAGTTGTTTGCATCTCTGATCTTCCACCATTTGGTCCAACGAAACAATGGCTCACAATTATTTCGACAACGTAAATTGTCTCGGAAAAGTGCTCTCTAGCATATAATTAGGCTGTAAAATATTTAAAAATAATAAAAAAACAAAAAAATAATAAATTAATAGTGAAATTCCGATGCAGCTTCGGTCGCCGAGTCCCAAGCTGGCGCGTCTCTCGCCTACGCAATGGGTGTGCTACTTCGTGAAGAAGCTAGCGCCGTTCGCCGTCATTCTCGGCCTCATCCTCATCCTCCTCACGTCCTATAGGTCATCTTTGATCTTTGGTCTTTGACTCGACATTATCGAATCCTAGCTATGGTGCCATGAAGAAACCGCTGTCTAATACATCCTGTACAATACATCCTCTAACACTTTGCATTATTAGATGAGCAAATTAAACTATATTATGTTTCGCATAACTCATCGATTGGCCCTGCAGAGCGCCCTCGCTCGACTGGCTCGATCGGGGACGCCTGTACGGGGGTCGGGGGCTGAAGGGGATGGACGGGGCGGGGGGGGGGGGGGGGGGGGGGGGGGGGGGGGGGGGGGGGGGGGGGGGGGGGGGGGGGGGGGGGGGGGCGACAGTTGGGGGACGACGGCCCGACCATCATCGTCATCACGCCCACCCACAAGCGGGCCGAACGACTGGCGGACATGACACGGTGAGACTACAGTATACCTTATAACAATGCGTCGTTAGTATTCGTCATTTCTCTTTGGTGGAAGAGGTATTAACAACAGATAACAAGCGGTCATAAGGTTCCGAAATGCTTTTTTTGCAGTTTCTCGCAAACCCTTATGCACATTCGCAACCTGCACTGGGTCGTAGTGGAAGACGCAAATGCGACGGTAAACTAACATCTGGAAAATCAGCCTGTGACTGTGAACGAAAATTCCCTAACCTATTGTAAAGGAATTATTAATTCCCCACCATACGAAAATGTGATAAAAACCTTCTACTCTTTATAGCGAACGATTCGCTAGCTGGTTAGGGAGATTTCAAAGCAAAGTAGCGTGCGATAGGTAGAAAAATAATAGCGTACCTCTCACAATGTCAGGTGCCGGCGGTGGAGCGTATCCTGCAACGATCGGGACTACCGTACACCTACTTCCACGCGACGACGGAACCGGGCATGCCGAGTGAGACTTGACTTTAACTTGATTTATTAAAAATTATAATAAAATACTGCAAAAATAAACATTAAATTCGAGATAATTATCATTTTGTTGCAGAACGCGGCTGGACGCACCGAAATCGTGCACTGCAGTACGTCAGAGAGAACTACAAGGTGAGCAGAGATAAATATCCTTATTTTCTTGCTTATGCGGGAAACAAATTATTGAAAATTCTCAATAACGACAAAGTAGTCTTTGGCAGGACTATCCTAAGGGAGCGGTGGTCTACTTTGGCGATGATGACAATGCGTATGATATTCGCCTCTTCGACAAGTACATACGGAAGGTGAAGCGACTCGGACTGTGGGCCGTCGGTATGCGCACCTTTCGCATTCCTACGATTAGCTGACAAATCGGGAAACCAGCCCCCGTAGCAAAAGCCCCGATTGATGCTAGGATCAATCCCGGGATCGATCCTGAGATTGATCCTGATTTTTACATTGTAAACAATGGGATTGATCCACGGATTGATCATGGGATTGATCTTAGGATCAATCGGGGGCTTGCCACCAACTCAACCGTACAATTGGTGTTTACAAATCGTCGTCGTAATTTCACAGGCTGAATCCTCCCCTTCTCTATTGTGCAGCTATGGCGTCTATCTGATCTTTGATCTTTACGATACCGGTTGATCTTTGATCTCTTGCAGGTCTTTCGGGCGCGGCGTTGGTGGAGGCACCGCGGGTGGCGAACAGGACGATCGTGGGCTGGGACGTGATCTACTCGCCTTCTCGCAGCTTCGCCACCGACATGGCCGGATTCGCGCTCAACCTCAAGGAGATTCTGCGGGTGCCCAAGTGAGAGCATCTAGAGTGGAATACAGATATACGTCAGTGAATCATTCCGAATATCAGGCGAGAGAGTGTGAAAAAGTGAGAGAATTAGACTCATTCTGAAATGAAAGTAACGGACGAACTGGTTTTTTTTTTTGGTTTATCACCTTTATCAGGACTAACATTGGCTGAGGTTCCAAAGGAGTGGTTGCTTGATATAGATGGGAGAGGTCAGAGACTTCGAATCTTCTTCAAAACAACTCACTCAGTCCGAGGTGCCGAGAGATCTTGAGTTGTCCTCTTGATCCTCGTTTGGCGCATACTTCTCCCGAGCGCCAATTCGTTATGGAGAAGGATCAATTCTTCTGTCCGTGATTGAACATGCGGGGGGGGGGCTCTTGATTGAGAGACGACTGGGAGACC
>LS946441.1:174273-189147 GCA_900490955.1 Micoletzkya japonica
CCGGCGTCCCCCCGAAGGATGCCTTCATTGATATTGCCTTCAGCTGCAGACAAGCAGTTCTAAGGCCTCCTATTTTGCATGAACAAAGATCTTTCTACTAACCAGACAGCATCGCTCTGGAAATAAAAAAAAATCAATCGGTGTCCTAAATCGATAAATACGGGAAGCTGCTCACTAATCGATGTTTTTGTTTGATTCGACGCACACACAAAATGAACGAAATCCTGGTAAACCGTTCAAATATCAGTAGATGGAGACTTTAGCTTTGGGCATTCCACACACCGGTGGGCCGTCTATCCCCGTCCACCACTCCTTTGTTTACTCTATTCGACCAGCGTATAAGAGGCGACAGATAGCAGCCCGCAATCAAGCCAGAAGTCTAATGACAGCCGGTCAGTCTATCACTCGATTAGTCTCCATCGGGGGTATACGGTAGCAGCATAGGCAAGCATACGAGGATACGGTCCAGGTAAGCAAGGTTCATGCATTTATTTATCGTATTCTCTACCCGTTTTCCCAGTCTAGTTTTGCAGGGTAGAAAGCGTTCGGATGTTGCTATCTACTGTGACGATTGCTGTGGTGAATGATCGCTTACAAGTGGAAGGTAAGGAACGCATTCCGTTCTAGACCCTTTCACGGGGGACTAAAACTGAATACGGTTTCTTACAGAATCGTCGATACTTCGCTTCGCTTCCTACTTCGCTGGCCCAATGGACATCATTGTGCAATAACCAAGAAACGTCGACATTGGAACCGAGACAAAATGGTTGCTTTTGTTATTCCTTTTGTTATTTCTTTTTGTCTTTTCCGTTATTTTTCCGCTTCAAACGGGCTTTTTTTAGGATATTAAGTGTTTATTATAGTATTATTGTACAGGATAAAGCAGTATCCCTTCTTGTCATCCGTCTTATGCTCCCCTCTCGAGCCGGTGATCCGTCCACAGGTTGAGCACCTCCCGGACCTGCTTCCGGCTCTGAAAATGACACCCGGGATAGTTCAGAAAACACTATTTTTGAGAATTCCAAGGCGCTGGATTGTCCGGCTTGCTCCCATTCCTACTCATAGCAACTTATGAGAAAAGTAGGGAGCGGGTTGAAGAGTGTGTATGCGAAGTAGAAATTACGTTTACTGACTCAACCTGGAAGATCTAACCTTCTTGGACAGCTTCCGCTCGATCTCCCACTTCTTCTTCACCAGTCCGTAGATCTCCTCGTAGGCCTTCCGCGTGTCCTCGTCCATCGCCGCTTTCTCCAATATTCCTACTTCTATATAATAACTTATGCTGCTTAGATTTTTAGGCCCAACTGCAGAGCAATCACAAATATCAGGGAACCCAAAAATCTATTTATGCTTATTTTGATATTTCCTCACCCTCTTCTCGATCTCGGCTACGCGTTCCGCGTACATCTTCGAGGCAATCTCGAAGTTGCGCAGGTTCTCGCCCTTGAGCGTCTGAAACGGCAACTTTATTAGCTTTTACTTTTCCCGTATCGTTACCTTGAAGTTGTTGACTGTTGACTTGCCTACTTTTCCAGCCCTTGCCCATCTTTCAAAACCGTTCTTTGACTATCCCTAGTGGTTCGATCTCTCGGGAGCAGCAAGCGGTCGAAAGCACCCGTCGCCTGCTCATCTCTCCCCACTTGCCACATTCTGACAGCAGTGAAAATGTTAAGCAAACGAAATGCCGAAAAATAACCCTGATTTCGGTAGGAACTCCTGAACACTTTGGCTCGTTCGCTTAACATTTAGAAGACTGTGTTGCCATATCTCCGCATTACCGGGCACCCTTCCTCCTCCTTTCGCTCTCATCCCCTCACTCACTACCACAGGAACTTGCACCTCGCTCCTCTGGCACTTTTTACGCCAACCACAGCTTTGGAAGTGTACCTATGTGTGAGAGGGATATCAGGGAGAGCGAAGGGATAGGAGAGGGGAAGAGATGAAGCTGGCTATAAGTGGCGTCACTCAACAACACGTTCTACAGCACCCGGCTATCGCATCACCGTCGCTAGGATGCGAACTTTTCGCCTTTTTCGATCTGACAAAGCACCGCGTTTGAGCGCCGTACTGTAGGTAGATGTTTTTCCATCTACCTACAGTAGTTGGTACTATCAGCAAACGTCGAGTAGCGGACAGAACACACTTTCCTTATTAATGAAGTTTGCCGGGGGTATGACAAAACTGCAACGTCAAAACTGCAACGACATAACTGCAACTTTTGGCGACAAAACTGCAACTTTTCCATATCACCCTATAGGGTCATTTTCAGAGGGTCTATGATACCTCTTTCGACTTCCCTCGTTACCTCCTATCATTCCCGACCCTCTCTCTCCCTCCCAATTACCTCTCAAGACGACAAAACTGCTTTTTTCTTTTTTTTTCAACTTTTTTTCAATTCCGCCTTATTTTCTTCTTGTGAGTCTACGAAAGTAATACAATCACGAATTATTTTCGCAATGTCTCGGAGTTTTCGAAATTCATTTGAGCTTTTTGAGATTACTTTTTTGAGAACTTAAAAAAATATTTTTCTTAAATATTTCCCTATTTTTATAAGTTACATACAGCATGAATTTTTTTTACTTTTAAAGGAGACGGACCACGAATTTCTGGCAATATTTGCACTTTACGTCATTAATTAGAACTAGATAATCATCCTGATCGGATATTCTAAGTTTTATGCGATTTCATTCACTCACCGCGTAGAACTGAAGGTGTAAAGAGCAATGCGCGTTTTAGAAAATCGGTGATATCATCTGACTGAGATGAGATATGGCTCTGATTCAAAGACAAAACGATTTTTCATATTGTTATGATCATTTAAAGAAAAAGAACGACCGGAAAATATAAGCGGAAAGGCCTAAATCGCAATATTAGGGCAGCCCGCGAAATCAAATCGTACAGTGCTCGTGGTCCGGCTCCTTTAAATTTATCTATTTTTTAGATATCAATTGTAAAATTTCGTATGCTAATAAATAGAAAAATTAAAAAGTAAAAAAAATTTCATGCTGTCTGTAACAATAGGGAAATAATTCAAAAATATTATTTTTTTTTGTTTTTTTTATTTTTTTGTAATCTCAAAAGTTGAAATGGATAACTTTTTTTGAAAAAAGCAGGGACATTGCAAAAATAATGTGTGATTGCATTACTTTTGCAGACTCACAAGGAGAAAATAAGGCGCAATTGAAAAAAGTTGCAGTTTCGTCGTCTTGAGAGGTAATGGGGAGGGAGAGGGTCGGGAATGAAAGGAGGTAACGATGGAAGTCGAATGACGTATCATAGACCCTCTGAAAATGACCCTAGAGGGTGATATGGAAAAGTTGCAGTTTTGTCGTTTACACTTTTTGAAGTTGCAGTTTTGTCGTAAATAGGGCAGTTGCAGTTTTGTCGTTGCAGTTTTGTCATGCCCCCTGATTTCCATCTTTCGTCACTTCCAGAGTTCGAATTACGATCTGAACCTATATACCTTCGCGGCCAATTCCCGCATCTTCTGCAGCCGTTCCTCGCCCATCGACGAGTTCTCAATGTCCATAAACTGCGACTGGACCTGCAAGTTGGTAGTTTTGCCGAGAAGTAGGTCCGTTTGTCCAGTTCACCGCGTGCGGCTCACGAGATGGAAGAGCAGCTCTGGACCCCGCAGCATATTGCCATCTCCCCCCTTTTTGTCCTGTTTCGCATAGTTTTCGCTGCGGCTGCCTTCTGTAGAGCACTTGTGTACGTGAGAGTTCAGGCGGTCTTTTCAACGGTTTCAACACCTTTTTCGACGGCGCCGTATAAGCATATTCGTGAGCAGTTGGCTGAAGCTTAACCGCGAACAAGACTGGCATGTTGTACTGACACTGTGTTCTAAATGTTAAGCGAACGAGCCAAAATGCTTAGGATACGGTGTTTTCCGTGCGAGAGGTCCTACCGAAATCATGGTTATTCTTCGGCACCTCGTTCGCTTAACAGTTTGACTGCTGTCAGAACACTGTGCTGACAGTTTGCCGCGTATGTCTGACTCGTAAGTGTACCTAGGTTATGCCTCAGTGCTTAGGCAATAGCAAGTAAGGATCAACGGAAAGTGTCAGAACGATGACTCTTCTGCAAGCGATCTCGTTGCTCCCGGTCGAAAGATGGGGGACGGAGTTCGCCTGTCTGGGATAGCAGTGCGACGGGGTGTAAGGGTGCGTGCGCGGTATGGGTATTCCCGTTTGGTGCAGTGTTCGTTTGAACTCGATCTCGTCGAGAGCGGCGATAGTCGAGGCGAGGTATTTAGAAAAAAAGATACACAGCGGAAACGGTTAAAGCTTACGGTGAAGCTGCTGTATGATTGCCGTATCCTATACCCTGCTGCAGCGGGGTGATTCTCATCGCCAGCGCTCGTATTGGTTTTCTGCTCAACTCCAGACAAGAGGACCGACCTCGTCGCTCAGTCCGGACAGGTACTTGGGCGTCTTGCGAGGCTGACGGAAGACCAGGAGGTACTCGACCTCGGACAGGCCGTCGATCTGCAATGAACATGATGAAGCAACTCCGCCTAGTAGTAATAGACCAGCCACAGATGTCATCTGTAGAATAAGGGTAGGAGAGGAGAACGGAAAGATGGTGTCTCACGAGCTTCTTCGTTGCCTTGATCTCTGACTCGCACGGACCGGCCACCGTGCCGTTGTAGTCCTTCCAGATGGCCTGCAAACAAGAAGGGATTACCATGAAGAGGTTCGTCCGCCCTCTTCCAAGCACATTGGCCTGGAGAACTAGTGAAAGGTCTTGTGTCAGTACGACCGGAAGATTCGGCAAACTTTATGCTTACACTTGATAAGGCAAGGTGCAATCTTGCTCCAGGACTTGGTATGGAACACGTAACTTGCCTGCAGTTCGGTCTTCTTCTCCTCTGGCAGCCTCTTGGCGAACCGCGGCAGGTTGCAGTGCTTGTGCTGAAACTGATGTAGAGCGAGAAAGCAGATATTGATGTGAAAAAAGGGTATTTTGATATAATTGATGTAATAAAGCAGATAGTAATAGTATTGATGAAAAATACCTTTTTAGCGTCAATAAAGACGAGGAGCGCAACGAAGAGCGATAACTGGCGAAGCATCTATAATAGCTGGCGGTCTGCAACTGTGATTAACTTATCATGGAAATAGCAAAGAAGCGGCGCTTTCCGCAGCGACGTGACAGTGTCTGCGGAGGTAAAGTGGGACAAGAGAGTACCATTCGAAAGGGTCAAGTTAGGAGAGGAAGGGTCAAGGAGGAGAGACGGAGGGGGGGAATAGTTGTGGAAAGGGAAAAGGCGAGAGGTGAAGTAGCGCATTGACACCATTACACGGGTAAGCGTCGCTCATTTGGCGCTGGTTCAGAAGTTGAACATTCCAATGGGGGTACTTTTGATGGTCATGCTTCAACCAGTACTGGATAAGTGAGAGATTGATACGAAGTGAGTGACTTAGGCATCAAAGTAGCTGATATATCATTTTATTCCTCCATGAAATTTTAGTATAATAGAATATCATAGGTTAAAGGGCCCCTCTGAGCACTTTTTAACCCCCTGGTTTCTTCTTCCCATCTGAAAGAGTAGTGTCGAAAACCTACAATCCTACATTTGCATCTTTTTCCTCCTATTGCTCGCTGTTTAAATTAGGCGAGAAGTTTTATGCAAAGTTACATTGCTCTTCAGGGACCGCGCGAATACGAATGTCATTTCGTGAATACTGTAGCGCGCGAACGGTCTGATTCGTGGGCATAGTTTATTGAAGGAATGGAGACATATGTCTTCTGAACGGGACAAAACTGAAGGAATGTCTAAAATACGCTCTTGAGGGATCGCAATGTGCTCAGAGGGGCCCTTTAATCAGGAATTAGCTAGCATCATCAGAAGACACTTACTCTACCCTGGAAGGGTCTCGTTTAATGGCGTAAAATAAGGCGAAAAAGGGGGAACGGATTCACGAGTTCCCCTTCCTGAATGTCTCGGAAGTGAGGCGAGGCATGAAGCACTTACCATTGAGTTGCGTGTGGGAGCATAGAAGAAGGGAGAAAGGGAGCGATGAATGGAAGGGACTCGGCATGAAAGGGAAGAGAAGCGAAGATGAAGATCGAAGATGAGCGAAGGCTGAACGAGAATTGTGGGTCTTATAATATTATTCGAAGAGGAGATGTTGCCATAGCAAACTATTACGAACTGTCTTGACTTGATGCATATTCTCCCCCAATAATGCGTGAAAAGACGGCTAGTACACTACAGTCATAGTCGTGAGTTATTGCATGGCTAAATGTACGGAATATTGGCATTGCGCAAAGTTGTATGTAGTTGCCTAATTACCATATCAAATTTCAGTTCTTGAAATTGTCCATGAAAATATTTTATAGGATCAACTATTTGCAAACAAACAAGCAAGTGGTGTGATATACTTTTCCTTTTTAGAATGAAAAATTCAGCAAAGCTGAGTACTGTACCCAGTCGAAAGCTCTGTGTCCAAAAAGGCGCAAATACCGTACCCCGCGGTAGACATCAGAGCACGCTGTAAATTGAAACAGGCTGCATCCATCCCAGTGTCGCGCCGGGTTCGCCCTGAAGGTAAAGTTGAGTGTGTAACGAATGCGGCCCCGCAGCCCTTTGGATACGGTAGCTTTTTACAGTTGTACAGCGCGACGGTACAGTACGCCAGGGTCACCGCTGCAGTCACTGTGGCTGGATCTCACTACTGGATTTCTGGTTATGTGCTGACAAGCTTCAAACGCATTTACCGCCTGACTCTCTTCATTCTTGCATGATCCTCATCACTCTACCGGTCCCATAACGCAATTAGAAGGTTTGGTTTTCAAACCCTAACAGGCACGTATGGTGCGGCATAGACAAGTCTCGAGCAACCTTTAGAATAAAAGTTCTCATTCTACGAATAGCACCATCATTCATGAAACAGTATCAGAAAGAGCAAAATAGTTATTACGGAGGAGACCCATACAGAGCGGCTGCTGCAGGGTAAAGCGTCATTTTCCCTCATCCCTCATCAGTCTGATTTAGGTCGAAAACGGAAGACTTATCTTCTTGAACATCTGGCTAAATTCCCTGCAACCCCTGACAAAATTGCAGTATAAGTCTGTTGTAAGAGTTGGAGGAGCCCATTTACCAGGCCCAGAATGCCCACACTGAGCGAAATTACCCCAGCTTACGCCTCATGCGGTAAGTTCAAACACTCATTTACCCCAAGCGGCTAGTGTAATTTCAAATTTACCCCAGCCAGTGCGTGTAAGATATATCCCATAAGGCGTAAAGCTGGGGTAATTTCGCTGAGTGCAGTTCAATTTCACTGCAATTAACGGAGAGTGCTGCATATTTCTCCCGATGCTCATTTTTTCCCGTCGAACCGTTGAGTTTACCATGAGACGCGCATACTTGAAAAGTCGCGCGCTTTAGTGAAAAGGCGCTTTTCATGGTTACATTTCAGGGATCATACTCTAGGCACAAGCTTGATATTATACTACAAGCTCGATATGACAAGAAGCGCAAAAGTCAACCGGGACAGGGGAGTTGGCAGGAGAAGCCTACTCGGCACAGCCACCCTATGTTGGCCGTGTGGATGAAAGCGACAGTACGCCCCGCAATGACGCGGGGCATTGGACAGTGCGTGGGTAGAAAGGGAGAGTAGAGGAGGGGGGGATAGGACGGATGACACGGACAATGCTGCGCAGACAAAGCACGGCTTTTTGTCTCTCCCCTCCATGACATCACCTCCTGAGTCTCCCCACTTCACTTTCGACCACTCACTCGCACCCTTGTTAGCCACTAGACCTGTTTGGATAAGAAGAACGGATATGCGGCTATTGGGGCATGCAGACAACGCATGAGACATTACTTTGACAACAAAAAAAGGTATGAAGTGTGAAAAAAAGACGAAGTCGTGATTGGAATGAAGGCAAAACATCTCAGTCACCAGGTTTATCAGTGGCACATGCGAGCACAACGATTGCTCCTCGGGAGCTCAGCGTATCACATATAACATTACTAAAGTGCAGACTTACAACAAAGTTGCTACTTATCGGCTATCTCGAGATCTACGGCAAGCACATATAAACCTTATCAACAACAGCATACCGTTCACGGATCTCAACACTCATGAAACTCCATGCTATTCAAAAATCAGGAGATCCCTTCAAATATCCTGCCCGGCGCTTCCAAAGCTCTCCCCCCTATATCTCACCTTTCGCGTGAAGTACACTACATGCGCACTCTCCCAGCCTTGGTCCCTCCAAGCCCGCCTGCAACACGTCTTGATCCCCCTCCAAAATGCAGCGTTTATCTCCCTGCGGGCATCTATCCGTGCTGCTTTCAATAGCCTTCTCTCCTCTAAATAACGACCAACCTCTGCCAGCCACCCAGCTGAGGCGCTGCGCGGCTGTGGCAAAACTAGCTACGATCTGTCCCCCCCTCCTCCCACGTATCCGTATTTCGTTCCCCCACTATCCCCTCCCTCTCTCGATCTCTCTCCCATCCACCTCTCCCCTCTCGTCGCCTCGCTCGCTCTCTCTCCCTCTCACTGTGTTCGCGAAGTTCAAGCCCGCCCGGCGCTTTTCAGTTTGCGATCCGTATATATAGCAGCGGCTCGGGGCAGAACTCACATCACTCGGCGGCATTGCCTACCATCCTCCGGCGGCGGCCTTCGCGCCGCTTACCGTACTCTCTTTAGCCTGTGATTAGCCCGCTATCAACAGATCCCTGTCTACTGTATCTTTACCTGATTAGCCCAGCCAATGCATTACTACTAGTGTCGTTTCACCTGTATGTGTCGTCTCGACCCTTCTTCTACCGTAACCTCCCCCGCCCTCTTCCAGATGCGATTCCTGCCCATCCTCATCGTCTTCTTCCTCGCCTGCGTTCTGTTCTCGAGTGCCGCTCCCCAGGTATACTGTAGTGGCTCTGCTTTTCCTCCGATTCGGCCCTTCACCGATAGCTGGCTCACGCTTCTGTAAACGGCAAAGCATGAACAGATATGCATACTAGAAAGCGGTAGACAAGAACGAGGACGGTGGTAGTATCACTGAAAAGGGGCGCGATTGCAGAACAAGAAGGCACTGGCCGCCCGACAGGCCCGCGCCCACGCTCTGGCCGTCGCCAAGAAGAGACAGGCCATCAAGCACGCCAACGTAAGTTGACATTAGGGTTCTCTTTTCGACGCGTTTTCTCGGTTACGTTTCAGACTTCTATATATACCGTGTACGCCTACAGAACACGAAAACTGAAACATAGCAGTGGAAAAGCGTCAAAAGAGAACCCTAGCAGACATCGCAGCACAAATCGACCGCATCTACGAAATGACTACGTCTCTCCGTAGTGCCCACGAGCGCTTAGTGGTCCCATACGATTAGTTGCCACGGATAGAGGTCTAAGGCGTACACATTGCTCACTTTCAGCTCATCAAGGCCCGCCGTGCTCAGCAGGCCAAGCGCGCCGCTAACGTAAGTTGCTTCGCTTACCGACAACTTCAGTATATTAGTACCCTAAGCCTTCCTTATGAAACGATTGCGCTTTGATAAAAAACATGGCCATTTATCACCAATGAAACATCCATTCGAACACCACTTCGAAACAACCCGTTCTCAATGGGCGCCTCACGTCATGGGCGGAAGTACCTAGTCCTTGGCCTGGCCATTCACAGCTTGATAGTGAAAGCGCCCCACCCCTCCCCACTGAGTCGGGAATGCACATTTGAATCGAAATGTCAAATGCCGCGCACCACTAAGCATACTGCTTCCTCCTCAACGTGAGATGGTTGACCAATAAGCCCCCCCCCCCAAGACCGATAAGTCTGTTGCCTTGCAGATCCGTCGTGCCAATGCCAAGCGCGCGGCCCAGAAGCGCAACGCATACAAGAAGGCCGTCATCGCCAAGCGGAAGGCGTACCAGCGCAAGGTTGCCGCCAAGCGTCAGGCCTATCAGCGCAAGGTCGCCGCTAAGCGTCAGGCCTACCAACGCCGCGTGGCCGCCAAGCGAGCTGCTGCTCGCCGCGCCGCCGCTAAGAAGCACTAGACGACCCGCATCTCGGACTTCACCACCCCCCATGACCATCCAGGGCAGCAAGACCACCACCACCACATCCTCTAATTTATTGTAGTAGCTAACTTTGCAATAAAGTTAGTTTAGATGTATACCTGTGCATTTTGTGCAATACAGACAACCCAAGAGATAAACGAAGTAGTCACGATAACTACATCGAGAACTGTGCATTGGATCTTCGGGAAGAGTGGGATACGCAGTCTCATTATAATAAATCGCATAGGTAGTGCGCAGAATGGTGAACCCGCACATTCGAATAGGGCAGCTGCAACGAAGATCGAGTCTAGTGTGAGCGCAATCGAGAGGGTCCCACCTCTCGAAAATGGCGCTACCGCTTTTTGTGCGCCTTCAATTAGCGGGCCGGGCCGCAAAGTAGGAGGGGAGCTAGTAAATCTACCCAGGAGGAAGTCATAACGACCCTCTGCATTAGTGCCTTTTGACAGTAGCCAAGACTAACCAGCTCAGTAGATATAGCGCAACAACGGAGTGTTGATAGATAGATAGCTTTTTACTGAGCGCTTTGTCGAATTAAGAAAACAGCAATTTTATTGTGAACTATTTCTCTCTCTGCCTGCTGCTATAGCTATGGCATACATGCATCTAAAGAAATCATAAATAAAATCGTAAGGGATTCTCTGCTTTTAGTGGTAAAAGATAAGTTTTCAAGCAATAAGCGGTGCTGTTCTAAACTTAACCTATAGATGAGTATACTACTATATGACTCGCCAGGTACGCGAGGTGTCCCAAGTTTCTAGATTAGTTCCCCGCTACTTCACGTGTGCAACACAGATTATCAAGAATTGTCTTATTGACTACGCGAGACACGGTTAAATTAACAACAAACAAGCAAAACCACGCAACACAACACCCGACGACGACGAAGACTGAAACTAAAACTAAAATACAAGAAAAAATGACTAAACAAAAGGTTAATACTCAGTCAACCTGATTAAGGCAATTTAAATGCTACAGTACCCAAATTGGTAGCTGGGATTACAATTAGTTTGCGATAAACTACCGTAATGGACAATGACAATTACCGTAATACGAATTATTAATTAAAACAATGATAATTATATAATTTACGTATTAACGAACAAGAATAACACACTTAGGAGTGTCCACTCCTAACACTACGCGGAACACGTATTATTGCCTATAATGCCTATAATGCCGATAACACTTATAATGATCAAAGAACGGAATAAAATAATACGTTTTCAAAATATAGCTACCTATTCACGGTCCGGTGAAGTCATTCCAGCAAATTTCATCAACAGTTTCGATATTATCGGGCAAATATTAAAACATTGATGGAAATAACAAAAAAATTATATTTCGGAAACGCTAATGATGCACTGATATATGTATATGCGCAAACATGAAACGCAGGAATCATAACACACTTGATCAGCGTACTCACTGGAGTATTCTGCGTATATATTATATAGCTTTCGTATAGTTTACGCGCAGCTCCGGTGAAACTTGTAATAATACATAGTTAGTTAGATGCAGCCCTATTGAGGAATATTATAGAGCGCGTCTATCGAATGAGGGCCATCGTGAGAACGGAGAGTTTCAAAAGTTTCAAAAGAATGTCCATATTTAGCCTATAGTATCAACGCATATATTGATATCTTTTCTAAGCTTTTCATGTAAATTCTAGAGGTACCTTTTTGCACTTTTCGAACGTCGGTTATATATTTATACCATGGAACTTTATAAAAGCTTCTCTTCCTTACTCATTATCGTTAAGAGAGAATGGGGGGAACAGGCACCATGGTGCCGATGCCAACCACCGTCCCTGCCCACAACGTTCTATACCTTTGGATAGCGAAAATCGCAAGAATGTCATCTAGGTATTCAGAATTCGCTTAAAGGGAACCTATCCTGTCACAGCTTTTTACTGGAATCGCTTGCTCATAGGGAGAGCATAACATGTACAACTTGGTTTTTCATGAAACTTCGTGCTTCTGGTGGGGTGGTCAAAAGAGGTGCTCGAGATCATGAATCTGACCCTCCGAGTAGCACTGTAGATGGGAATCGGGTGCAATTGATCGGTCGCATGGACCGCTTGATTGGCAAGGAAAGAGGAGAGCAACTTCCTTTCGCCTTCCCCTTCCCACGATGGCAGACAGTGTCACTGATCTATTATACTACAAGATATGTTTCATTCTTCAACTTTTGAGTCGTTACTAATGTTTGTGAAGATTGTTTCTGCTTATTTTGGGAATACTCATTCAAGGAATGAAAATGTTTCGTTGCTATTTTTCGTAACTATTCAAACTCAGTCCGTTCTTGTTTTATCAGATGAGCTCATCAAGCGGAGAATCGGAAGTGTTCGAGCTTCCCTACAGCCGCTACGGCTGATGCAGGCAAGCAAAGGAGATGGCTGGAATGCCAAGTAAAAGCGGGTCGGGGTGAGCAGGGGCTGCAGGAGCACCAGAGGGCAATCGACAACTTCTGGTTGCTTTGTTATTACCATTTACACTACAGGGACGAGAGAGAATGCCTCCTTTAGCAACGCCTATCTCCACTAGCCCTCCCTCTTTCCCCAATCAACGGGGTCCTTTCAATGTTCTATTTCGTTTTCACATATTCAGTTTTTATGTTGCAAGAATAGGAATTGTTATCAGGCTTCATCCCGTGCATAGCGCTTCACTCTCCTTCGTCTCCCAGCTTCCCTTCATTTGATTGCTGCTCCGTGCCTTGTTCCAAGCTCTCCCGCCAGATCGGTTTTACAAATACACCTCATCCCTAGAGAAAAAATTCTAAATAAACCGCCCATTATATTACTGACTCGTCTTTTATGTTCAGGTTATTTTATAAAACACAAACATATTTCTTTCTAGAACATCTCCACGGATTCCGAAGCTGCGGTCATCCAACTACTGAAAAAATCAAAAGAAAACCATAGGAGGTAATTGAAACATAAACATTCTTTGTGGTGCAAATGACAGATTCAATCATTCCTTTATTAGACATTGAACTGCGATAAAATGGAATAATATCTCTCCGTCGTCGTCCGCATCCGTCTCTTCCCCCATTCCCCCTTCCCGAGTGACCTCTCCCTCTTGCGACCGTCCTCGTGCCGACAGCAAGCTTATCTTTACTTCTAAGCAATTGTCTTGTAAGATAGCTATGCAAGCTGTAACAGGCTCCGATGTTCGATCTGCTTGTGCGTCGACGGGCAGTACTGCTCTCCGGGCTTCTGTGCAAGCAATTGCAAAGTTTTTGGGAATCGAGCATCAGGGCCGTGTAAGAAAGTGAACATGGGACACAAAGATGTGAGAATGAGTTATGATCATCAGCATTAGTTATATATTGGCCCTGAAACATACTTGAAAACTCAGGCAAACATGCTTTTGTATTTATTGCTAAAACTTTCCTCCGAGTTATTCGCATTACAAGCAGGGAAGAAGAGGGGAATCGAAGTCGTACTAGTGTGGAGGAGGGACATCTCGCATCTGTTATACGGAAGTCAAACAGGGAGGGATGGACTGGATATAACATAAGCAATTATCGAGCAGGACGAGAAGACGATGACGGCGCTCTCTCACTGCACGAGGTTGATGTCGACGTCGGACGACGAAGCTGTCAACTCCATCTCCCTACGCCGAAGAGGACTAAGAAGTAAACTACCAAATTAGTAGATGAAAATTAGCAAATTATAAAGTGATATGTCGAATGCGCCTAAAGATTAGTAAACACAAATTCTGAAAATCAAGCATTTTGGAACGGAAGAAGGTTATCGGAACAAAAACAAGCTGACCGTTCTCCACTAAAGCAACGCAAGGCAGAGCTGCAGCGACAGCCCGAATGCGCGAGTGGTGGAGAAGGGGAGAGAGGGGACGAGCATCAGGAGCAGGATGGTCGGAGGAGATGAGACACCTGGAAACGGGCAATTATCAACAGCACGAAGGATGAAAGCTGCTAACAAGGTAAAAAGACTGGCATATACTGCACAAATTATAAAGAGAAGAGGAGAAATAAACGGAGGAGAAGAAAAGGAAAGAGAAGTGGAAGCGAACCTTCGAGATGGAGAGGAGCTGAGGAGTCCACAGACGAATTAGAAGACGAAGAAGAGAGTCGGCAACTGTAAAGCAATAGTTCATTCAGGAAAATATATACACGAAAGTTCTGGTCAAATTCTATTCATTTTCTATTCAAGTTCCAATTTCGTACCTCATTCTGCACAGTGTTGTGAAGTGTTGCGTACGCCCTCATTGTTGTTCTGGAGATACCTGTAATTGATGAATACAATTATTGAAACATGAACAGATGCAACAGATAAGGCATGGAAACAGAGTGAAGCACAAACAAGAAAGCAAAATGACTGAAAGCGGGGCGCGGGGAAGAGGGTGTGAAGGAGAGGAGAGCGATCAGAGGTGAGAGGAAGGGCCTCTATACCCCCACTGGCATTGCCTCCTTTGTTTTCCTCCTGGCTTATCTGTGCTTTGTACTCTGAATTGTTTCTTATTAGACTCCAGGGAATCCGTGCGAGAGTCGCTATTTTGAAAGATTTGGCGCCCAAAAATTGGCGCGCTGATGACAGGATAGGTACCCTTTAATCTCTATGTGGTTGATAGAAGTTAGCTTTCGTGCCTATCACCATCCCCTTCCCCTCTCCTTCATGACAATATATCCGTGATGCGCGGCACCTATTAGGAAATGACAGAATGATTTTTCGCTTTCCAAAGGTTTTGCATTGGAGCAGAATACCGTGTGCCCCTACAGAAGAGCCTAGCTCACAGCCATTCCTAGCGTTCGATTAGCAAATGGCGGTTTCCGCTGTGATCTATCGTCGCTGCGGGCATAACAATGAGCGAAAGTTCACCAATTTA
>LS946441.1:196324-214133 GCA_900490955.1 Micoletzkya japonica
ACAAAAATGTCTACTTCGCGAGATATCCTAAAAATCGTTTCCCAGCCAAGGCGCAGTCTTACTGCGTTTAGCGCATAGTAACGAGGCAAATGGCATCGAGGTATTCCCGGAACAAATAAATATTTCTCGCTCCGGAAATTTTTTAAAAATATTTTTCAAACGCTATTATCTTTCTTATCGTCTCAGAAACATATTCTAGCAGTATGGCCATGTTTGGTTTCACAAAATTTCTCGCTTCCATGTCCCTTTAAATGTTTTGTCAATGATAGCCATCTAAAGGGCCTCATAGCCGAATAGTTGACTACCTTAAAGTCTACCGTAAGATCTACCTTAATCCCTTAGATCTATCTTAATCCCTAAGGTCTACCTTAATCCTTAAGGTCTAACCTTAGCCCCTTAAGGTGCGCTATCCTCCTCGTACTTCCTCCTCACCGCCTTCTTCTCCCTCCAGTTCCTGTTCAAGAACGTGCGGTTGGACTCGGTACGGTGGTCACTGATCTTTGACCTCTGACTGATCTGTGTCCTCTGCAGGTTCTGTCGTATCTACACCTACTTCCTGGGGTACGTCGTGCCGTACTTCTATTATTGAAGGAAAAGGAACGTTGAGAAATCTTTGCAGCGCACTCCGCTAAATACGCTAAATACAGTGAAGCTCTCAATGCCAGCTTAGGCTAAAAGCTGGCTCCGGCTGATGTTTTACGGTGGTTAGCGGAAAGAATTACGCAGCTCTCCCAACGTTCGTTTTCCTCCAATAATACGCTAAGGTATGCCCTGATTCCGAAAAAAATCGACCAACATTTCTGTATTTTTTGCATAGGCACGCCGTGTTAACCAATGCACTGTAATCCGGGCCTCGTCACACACGCGCAACGCGTAACACCCAAGCAACGCGGTCGAACTTCTTTTTTTTTTGAAAAATTTGAATAGGCCTTACGGCAACCATGGCCTCCAACTGTTGTCCATTCAAAATGGTCAAAACAAATCTTTCTTTATATTGTTGCGATCAATGCATTTATCTGCGTGTAATGCGAACCATGGTTCTTTCAAAAGATACATTCTAAAGGTCAACTGCTTAATGTTCGAAGCTTGACACAGCGCTATACCTTCTTTGCAAGTCTACTGTAGGTAGTTACGCAATCGCGCGCAACGCGGACCACAGCATTCCAAGCGTTCTAATAGCGAATAGCGGTTTCCGCGCATAGGATCCGATCCTGTGGGCGAACCAGATGGAAACTTATGAATTTAAATACTTAAGCTCGTCAGTATGAATTCAAGAAGCCCTGAAAATTTGGCATAGTTTTATTCAGCCATTCCTGAGAAAATTCAAATTTGGTGGTCAATTCGCTATTAAAGGGCCCCTCTGAGCATATTGCTATCCCTCAAGAGCGTATTTTGAACATTCCTTCAATTTTGTCCTTTTCAGAAGATATGTATCTCCATTCCTTCAATAAACAATGCCTACGAATCAAAGCGCTCGCACGCTAGGGCTCCGAGCAATGTAACTTTGCATACAACTTCTCGTCTAATTTAAACAACGGGGAATGGCGGGAAAAAGAGGGAAATATAGGATTGTAGGTTTTCGACACTGCTCTTTCAGATGGGAAGAAGAAAGCAGGGGGTTAAAAAGTGCTCAGAGGGGCCCTTTAAACACATTCTTCACCGGGCGGAATGCTGTGGGACTGGCAACAGGGGGGGGGGGGGGTGTTCGAATCTGGGATATGGTAATAATCAATTTTCCTTGCAGGACCCGATGGCGATGCTGAGAGTGCGAGGCTGCAGAGAAGGAGAAGGCCGAACTGTCGTCTACCAGTCAGGTAAGGTGTTGGTTACGGTAGTCTAAATTTGATGAGATTTAGGGCATGTTTTCAGATGCTCACAATTGATATTATTTCTCAAGGAAGATGAAGGGTCGTGTTTGTGCATAATAATGAATTACCCTGCTGACGGACTTCAACCTCCCTTACCTCGCGATGGACGCCACTTTACCCCAGCACATACATGACTCACCGTCTCACTCGGGCAAATTTCGAGCAACTTGTGGCTGATCTCGTGAAGAGGACTGCCCAGCCTTGCAAGAAGGTAAGTGTCGTTTCCATTACGATTTATGCTTATTTGTGTCCTTTGATAAGAATTTTTGGTTATTCCAAGTAAATAATGCATGAATTGAGGCGATTCACGACGCGGCGCGGTGAAGCCCTCTGAGATCGGCGACGTCACCCTCGCAAGGAAAGCGTGTGGACGACGGAGATGAGCAAAGGAGAAGGCGGACATATCGACGTGTAACATACTCTTTTAACCCCCCTCCCCCCTTGCTTACCGATCCATCTAGTTATTTTTTTCTGATTGCTGATTATGATTACTGTAGCCATTCTTCCTTGATTACTGTACATAGCCATCCTACCTTTCGATTGCCGTGACTTGCTGTGAATCTTTAGCCATAATTACTTCACATAATATCGGTATTGAACTGTCACATTGAACTTGAACTGTATATGTCACTTTTATTCTTTTTTTGTTTTATCCTATCTATGTTAGTGATACCCATTTCGCATTTTATCATCCTTTGAAGTTAAAAAATTCCGTTTCTGTATAAATATTTGTAATAGAAAATGGAGAGGAGTGCGGAATTAGGATTATGGCTAATCGCACCCTCCCGTTTTGAACATGATTTTATTGCCTTTCGTAGTTTGTAGGCGTGCGTATAAAGCGATCGATAAGAACCAATGGTCAATGAGATCGATACCGGACAAGCAAAGAGAGATACACGGGATGCTGTACTTTAAATCGATAAACTGGCTGGCTCGTTTGCTTAAGATTTAGAACATTGTGCGTTGCGCTGCTTAACAGTTTTGTCGCACTTTGAGACAAAACCATTCCGCTATAGAGTAAGATCTCGATGAGAGTGTATGCTTTCTGAGATCACCACCACCAAGACTTTCCCACAGTGCGTATTAAAATTGGATAGTTTTACGCTAGAGGGACCGTAATTGGAGTTATGCCGGGAACCATTATATCTTCCCTTTTTTCTAGTTTACTAATCCTGCCATGGTCACAAGTAAGGGGTCAATTAGATGCCGTAATCGACGGTAATAGATTGTTATTTCAATCGACGGTATTAATTAGTTCCGTATTTGTGGATAACTCTCGTGGAACCTCTAATATCTTAGTAAACAAGAAATTAAGAGATAAACAAGTCTCTTAGAAACAAAATTCAAAGAAGGATCGGTGGTCGAGAACCGAAACGGGTTCATTGCCTGCTTTTCTCGACATTCGTTCGATCTTTATTTTAATTCTTGCGCATGCGTGATCACAGGTCATACAATGTTCAAAAGATTGACGTATTATCCTTTCACTCTTTGGGTGCTTTGCTAACCATTGCCGTTGATGAGCATAAATCTAAATACCAACTAATGCGGTGCTAGGATAAGTATCTCTTCGGGAAGAGAATGAACCGCTAAGTGCAGAGCAGTGAAATCGCTAAGAGCTTTCAGAGCAGCTTTTTGAGATCTCGGTTGAAAGGAGTGTTTCGCAAGCTATCGAGAAAATTAATGGAAGTACTTAGAAGTCTTGAAACAGCCCTATTTCGGCTGTACTTGCCAAAGTGCCATCCTTTGATATTCTCGTCAAAATAGCCTTGGAGTACGATACGTGCTTTGAGAACACCGCCGTGAAGGGAACGGGTGGTTGATTCGGGGAGTGCTCATCACTCCCGTCTCTTAAGCTCAGCTCTATAAATGTAAACATTTAGAAGCACGAACCCATCATGCCTTGAATTATATCATTTCAAGCCATCGCTTACTTTTATGTGCTACTTCAATGCATCGTATCTGTCACGCCCCATCTCCTGTCGTAGATACTTCCATACTTCCAATATCTAATACACGTATGATAGCGAGGAAGAGGACGGAACCTGCCTGCCCTTTCTCTTGCGGTCAGGATTGACATCTTTCTCTCGCTCCCCGCTCTCCGCGCACTCTCCCCTTCCCTCTTCCCCTTTCGCCTGCGAGAGGTCCGTGATCGGCTCATTTCAGTTTAGCCTCCGTATAAATTGCGCCCCGCAAGCCAGCAGCTCAGCTCGGCTAACCACCTTCTTCAGCTTGCACTCTTTTCGCCCCCCCCCCCTTATCTTCATATTATATCATTTACCTAGATGCGCCTTCTCGCGATACTCGTCGTGGTCCTTCTCGCGGCCGTGATGGTCGCGGCGGACGACGAAACGGTGACTATCTTCCCTCCAATTTCTATATTATGCCAATTTCTGAGAGTTATTCCAACGGTTGTTCACAGCGAAAGTGTGCTGCTTCTAAAGTTCAGTACAATACGCCAGGCTCCTTGAAGAATCCCAATGATACTGACCGCAGACCATCACGGCCGTAGAAACGACGACCGCCGTTCCGGCCACAACCACTGCCGCTGCAACGACGACGACGAAGAAGACGACTACCGCAGCCGTCAAAGCGAAGAAGAAGAACGGCACCGCCAACAAGAACGGCGGACGGGTGGGGTCGTTGATCGTTGCATAAATAGTAGAGAGCGGCAAACACAATATTTTATACCTTTGGAAAGCGAAAGTGACCTGTACATCGTCTTTCTTGTTTTTCGCTTTCCAAATGTTTTACATTGCGGCTGAACACTGTGGGAAACGGACCAAGTTTTCGGTTACGTTTCGCATTGACCATGAAAATGGTCCGTTTCCCGTTCCATAATAAATAGTTAAAAAAAACAAAGATCTTCTGTATTACCGTGCAATATGATATGTATTTGTCTCTGCATGTCATCCCTTTCTTTTAGCGCCGTCGTCTCTGGGAGAAGAATCAAATCACGCGCAAGGAGTGGAAGCAGAGAAGCGACGACGCCAGGGTGGGTGGCGCTACCGATGAAGCATAGGCTGTGCGAAGAGTGTTTAGCGAAATTCTTGCGTTACACATACGATTTTGAGTATGAATGGGCTAAGATAGGATGTATAGTGGATAAAAAAAGACAGAAAATCATATAAGGCGAGAGAGTGAGAGAACTAGACTCATTTTGGAACGAAAGAAACTGACGGATCGGTTTATTCCACTATGACTGTTTGTCCAATGAGACCTCGATGATACGGAGTGAACTGACTGTTCAGAAGAAGGCTCTTGACGAGCATAAGGCCAAGAAGGCCGCTCTCGAAGCCGAGAAGAAGAAGCAGCAGGAGGCGACGAAGAACTAAGCAGTCTCTCGCCAGTAATAATAGATGCATAATAAAGTGTTTCGACGAAGGTTCCATCGCACTGTATCACAGCTGAAGTTGTAGGCTCGATGTATAATGGTCCCGTATAATGGTGGTAATACGAATAGATCCCGAACGCTTAGACCTTGCCACCCTAGACAGATAGCAGTGTTCGTCTCTAGTTCGCGTGTCGACCGTGTCTAGCCTGGTCGCTACAGCTTAGTCATTAAGCGGCAAGTGTTTTTCTGGAGCATCCTTGATAATAAATACTCCGTCATGTGCGCCGGGTTCATATCGCACCCACTTTCGTGTAGCGAGGTCACCGACGGCACCGCTACGGATCATGCCAAACCACGCATTGAGCCCATCTAGAATCCGAAAAAAACTAGTTGAGACTATGTTCCTAGCCCACCTCACCCAGTTGTTGTCACGCCGTCACATAACCGAAGACGACTGGGTTTGGTGCATTGTTATTTATCGGCCAGCCACCGTCGCCTCTGTCCAGTGTAGAACCGGCCGGCCCGCGCCCTATCCATTATCGACGCCATATCGCGTAAGCTCTAGCGGTCGTCCCTTCTCTTAACGGTGGAAAGTTCTATCCCCCCACTAGATAGATGCATTCATCCAGTTTCGCTGCATCATAAATTTTACTCTTAATCATAATCTTCTAGAATAAGTGGCGTATTAAGATGCGACTTTTCGCGATCCTCGTTCTACTAATCGTTATTGTTGACGTAGCATCTGCGAAGTGGAAGAGGGTAGGCGTATTATTGGTTAACTGTGCCGAATTACGAATTATATTGCAGCCCAACAAGAACGTCAACAAACTCGGAGCACAGCACAATGCCTCGATCGAGCGGAACCGGAGCCGCAACAAGCACACCAATGTATGGTTGAGGAAACCGTTGTACATCAGTTGTATTTCCGCCGAGCGAGCGAAGAAGAGAGTCCGGACAAACTAGTCAGGAGTCTATGGACTTTCTATGAACCCACGACCCCCTATTTTGATCCCCAAAACCGGGTTGGCAAGATTAATGAATCAGTAACGTGCCTAACAGGGGCGAGACCTGCTGCGTCGGGCAGGACTACGTAGTGGAGTCGACTCATGGGAGGAAAAAGTGAGTTCGTAGACTCCGATAATATGGCACTGATCATCTTTTCCTGTTTGTGTAAGGAGTAATTTGTTAGATCAACTTGTAAGTTTTTAAAACCGATCTCGAGATTATACACAATATTTCAGCGCAACGCGAAGGCTGCCCGCGAGGCCGCGATAATTGCTGTCAGCAAGTCCCGCAGAATATCGACGTAAACTTTAGTGCTTAATTAGTTAACGGTTACATATTATGCATTTTGCATTGCCTAAGTCATCGCATGACTTCCCGTGTTCCGCTCGTAACCATATAATAAAGCCGCCTCACGCTCACCATCAATCTTGCCCCTCGTGTTACACAGTATGTTGAAAGGGGGGAGGCTAGGGGCGAAGAGGAAGTGCCGGTTATCATCATGAACCATCCGAACAGGGAATTGGGGAGACCTTCAGGGTGGAAGCGGTGCCGATCTGTAGTACAGTTATGCTTCCCCCTCCTCAGGGGTGCGCCCGTACCCGCTCCCTCGTCCTTCGTACCGCATAGTAAACGCATTAGAGCTGTTCCTCGGCTCATCCCATCACCTCTGCCTCTCCTCCCCTCTTCCCTCCATCTCCCCTCAGCTTTCGCTCTCCCTCTCCCCTCGCTCGCTGCAGCCAGTTCTGCCATTGTTCCGTCCTTCAGCCCTTTTCTACAGCCTCCTCGTGCCCTCTGCACTCCTCTCCACTCTCTCATCCACACACATCCCCCCTCACCCTCTCGCCCCCTCCCCCCCTATTCAACGCCATTCGTCGTTACTCCTATGCTATCGTATACTCTCATATTCCTCATGGTAACACTCGCGGCCGACGCACAGCTGAGGAAGATCGCGTTGAACGTAAGTCGCGTCTACTTGGTTGCCATACCTTCCCCATCCATAGAAAGCGAATCTGACCCGATCTGACAGGTGCATATTCGCAGGGATCTCTGTGAATGAGGTTCTAAGCCCCCGCACACGCTCTCTAGCTTGGCCATAGGGATAATCAACCGCGACTTTCGCTTTCGCTAATCGATTCCCGGTTGCGAACTTTCGCTAGATCCCCTCGCGAGAATACTTGCGTGATTGATTGCTCCTAGAATGGACGCCGTATAGTTGCCCTTAATCATGCAATGGCCGTAGTTTATGTGCGTCCGTGAGGCTGGCGTAGAATTTGTACGCGTTTACGGACGGCCTTCACTGAGTAAAGGGGGGTTAGCTGTTCGAAGATCACGGCTGTTGGTTGCAGAGAAAGGAGGCGGCAGCGGCCGAGGAGGAACGAGAGGAACGAGAGGAACGATGGCCGCCCGTCGGCATGGAGGAGCTCATGCCGATGAGGTCACCCGATGATGACCGAGATCGAGATCGGAACAAACGAACGGTGAGACGATCTATTATTCTACGTGCTAAACATACCTACGCAATCACCTGCTGTCCAGCTGTGAGATATTCATCTTGTTCCTGATACTGCGAAATCGGACAGTCGAATTGATTGCTACAAGGCTCTTGCAGCACGCGATGACGCTGCCTGGGCTGGACGAGCCGGATCTCAGGAAGGAAGTAGAGGAGGAGCTGAAGAAGGAGCGCGTGCGAACGGGAGTGAGTCATTTACCATATTTTTGGAAGCAAATAGCACATCAGATGTGTCAGTAATACCTTTTTCTCCGTTCTGGAGAAATGTCTTGCTTTCAGATTTCTCTAGCCATAGCCAATTCACAAGGCGACAACACGCCGTCGCTTCCTGCGAGTCTCAATCGTAAAGCGCCTTTGGTAAGAATGCTGATTGTATTCACTTTCTTTGATACATTTGTCTAATGTAGACTTTGCTACCACGAGTCAAAAGAGAAATCATGCTTGATTTTTATGCACTCGTTCGCCTTTTGATTACTCAGATCTGTTTATTTATTTGTGATGTTTATCTATCCCAGCTTCATAAACAAAAAATACTTTGTTTAAAAACCATACTACTCACCATAAACTCCGTGGAGCCTATTGCTATCTGTCAAGTAAATTTCTATATGCCTAGGCTCTCCTCTCATACGCAAAACACGAGCGCGGCAGTGGGCCAATCTCGCCGAGTGCCGGGATCGAACTCGAAGAGGAGTTCCCGCGACCATCGTAAGGCTTTTTTTGCCGTCGCCATTACCGATCGCCCGCCTTAAGCTCCTCGAACAGCGCTTTGTACATCTCTACCGACGACGTGGAGCTCATCGGTGACATGAGTGAGCAGCTTTATATCTCTTCACAGATCTCGTTGTGCACTACAATTCTGGTTATGGCAAATTGACAATGGACTATTTTCAATCTAAAAAGGCTATTAATGCACTACAGACGCTAAAACAGCTTTCTTAATCCTGGTCAAGCAGTTGTTCCCAGGTACTACGGCCATTCCCGAGCTGTCCGCCCGCAGCATTCGCCGGCCCGTCCCTTCGATCATCCGCGATCGCATGATCAAGGGAACGCAGGGCAGCCACCCAGACGACAAGGACAAACCCAAGGCATGACTGGATCATCGCGCGATAATTACATGCAATTTCATTTGATAAGAGCATTCTCTTTTTCTTTCGGATCACTATGCCCCTCACCCTCCAGAGGGGGGGGGGGGGGGGGGGTAGGTTCCATAAGTTCATCATGATCAATTGATCGTAAAGCGCATGCGTCAAAAACCTGAATGGAATGCTGAAATTTCGATGGCGTATGAGTCAATAAGTGCGAGGCAGTCTTTGACGTTATTATTGACGAAAACGTTCCGTCAGTAGACTCATTCCTACTTCGTCTGCACTCTCTTCATGCCGCTTCGCTCTCTCATCGGAAGTAGTAGTATATAGAGGACTGACGGAACACTTTCCTCAACCCAATATACTTAACTAGCGCGGCCTTCAGCGGCTCTTATGCGTAGGGGTTTAGTGTTCGAAATGAGTAGTAATCCAGTGCAAGGTTGCAGTCGCTCAGTCGGCTGGAGAAGCGCGAGGAGCGGCAGTTCATTAGGGATTCCGTCAAGACACGCGGAACCGACGAGGCCGGCCTTCTCGCTCTGAGACAGGTTTGCCCCCGCCCCGCCCCCCCACGCAGATTCTAATGGAGATACGAGCGAGGTGGCCCCGCTATACTATGCGTTCAAGGTGCTGTCGGAACGGGAACAGAGCTGGGAGGAGCGGATGGAGCGCGAGAGGGAGGAGAGCCGTGCCAGGCTGAAGGAGCGACTGGCACGGGAGAAGGAGCGTAAGCAGATGGAGGATCTGAAGGAGCTCGAAGAGGTGCGACAAGACGCATGCATCGCATTTGAGGGGACTAACGATACGGCCGTGAAGTTGCAATGTGCAATATTGCCCGTGAAAATCGCTAATAGTAGATGACGATGTATGGTGCGCGTTTGCTACCGATTGCATAGTGTAGGTGTGTAACGCGGGCGTTGGAGGACGCAAAAAGAGCGGTTAAGTTGTGATGAATGGCCCCGTTGGTTCAGGTGCGAACGTACACTGCCGTTCTGCGGCGCAAGTCCCGCCTGCAGAAGAAGCGGGAGGAGGAGAAGCGCGCCCGGCGGAAGCTAGAGGCCGCGAAGAAGGTATAGTGAAATAAAAAATATCCGTCTTCCGAATATCTGGCGAGAGAGCGTGCAAAATTGTGAGAATTAGACTCTCATTTTGGAATCAAAGAAACGGACGGACCGGTTTATTCTACTGCAGTATGCATTATTGACGGGGAAAAAAGGCCAAACCGCAAACGCTCACTTCTACAATAATTCGCCTTCCGTCTGTTCACATCTCATCGTTGTCCTGTATAATACATAAAAGAAACAATTTTCACCTAAACTTCCAATCTTCCTTTATGCCCCCTCTACCGCACACCTCACGGTGTCTTCGATATATAAAAAAAATAAATAAAATAAATAAGCTTTTCGTCAACCATACTAAGGTTTTCTTTCTAACACTTTTCCCCGTAATGTTTCCCTCTTTTATGAATACTGAGGATAGCTTGCAGAGCATTAACCCTGAAACAAAATAGAAGATAGTGTTCGAAAGGGAAACCGTATACCGTACGTGGTTCGTGCACGAAGGCATGCCGTTGAGTATAACTTATCTTTTATAATAACTTATCGCGATAAGATTTGCTCGTTGCAGTTCAAACGTGAGGAGCTCAAGCGACGGAAAGAGGAACGAGAGAAGCAGCTCAAGCAGGAACAGGAGGAGAAGGACCGGCGGAGGAACGAACTGAGGGAGGCCAGGAAGAAGCTGACCTTCCACGAAGTGAGGTCGGGAAGACGAGAGGAGAATGAGGAGCAGAGATCTGACGAGAGCAAGAGTACGGAGAAGGAGGTGAAATCGGTCGAGCAGCCCTCCAGCTCGAGTTCGTCGTTCGAGACCACGGAGGAGACGACGACGGAGAAGCGCAGAAGCTACGACTCAAGGAACGATGAGGAAGAAGACAATGAGAACAACAAGACCACCGAAGACTACGGAGATAGGCAAGAAGAGAAGAAAAAGACCAGGAGACATCGAGACAAGGATCGAGAAAAGGAAGAAAACAAAGAGGTGGAGGTGAGAAGATCCCGAAAGAGACGCCATCAAGAGGAGTATACCGAGGCACCGAAGGAGCAAGAGCAACAAGAGGAGGATAGGGACCCTGAGCCGAAGACTCGCTCACGGGCACGATATCACGACAGCGGCGAGGAGGAATCAACGGCTCGAAGAGAAAGGGAAGAGAGGAACGACAGATCACATCAACGTGAACAAGACGACGAGTACGACATCTACGACCAGATGGAGGTGACGACGACGACGCGAAGGCCACGGCCGAGAACTACCACAACCGAAGAGCCTCCTGCTCCTCCTCCTCCTCCGCCACCCCCTCCGCCTCCCCCTCCGAGAGAGGAACGGCGACGACGCAGAAGTCGCAATCGACGACCGAAACAGGAAGACAGCGTCGAGCGTGAGACGGCTATGGCTGAGGACTACGAAGAAGACCATCCGGCTCACCGGTCGGAAGGCCGTTCTCAGCGCAAGTCCAAGCAGCACCGCAATCGCCAGGACGTGGAGGAGATGCTCAAGCAGTTTGACGTTCTCAACCGCCGAAGCTTCAGCCCCCGCAGAGAAGAACAGAGGGAAGAGCCGACGACTAGGCCGCCCGAAGGCAGACGCAGGAGAAGCCGTCGAGAGGAAGAGGGCGACGAGCAGCATCAGGAGCACCGCGACGACGATCACCTGTATTCGGGGGAGTCGGGTGCTCGGCGGCAGCCGATTATCGACGGCGGCAGGGATGTCATACCTACGAACGGACGGAGACTCAGGGAGTTTGGTGGAGCCGTGCGCGATCCGCGAAGGAAGCGCAGAGACTACGCGAGAGGCGTGCGCAATGAGCAACGGGAGCAGATCGATACGCGCATGGACAGAGAGGAGAGCAACGAGGAGGAAGACGAGATGGGCACGGAAGAGGTCCAGAGGCTGGTTGCTCTGATGAAGGAGATGGACAGGGAAGAGGAGAGGAAGGTCCGGGCGGATCTGGACAGGTCAGAGGATGGCGAGGAGGAGAGCGAACCCGAGCCGCCCTATTCTACGGGCCGAGTCAAGCGGTCGTCAAGGCAGTCGTCTGAGGAGACGTCGAGGACGAGAAGACGGAGACGGGGCAGGAATGAGGAGTCGCATGAAGAGGAAGAGGAGGAGGAGGAGGAAGAGGAAGAGTACGTGCCGGTTCAACGGCAGCCCAGTCATCGACAGCGTCGACGCAGACACAGAGAGTACAGAAGGACCGAGCCTCGGAGGGTGCCGAGTAGACGGGATGAGAGGGCAGGCGAGGAGGCCAGTGAAGAGGAGGAAGAAAGAGAGGGTGAGGATGCGAGGAGACGAGCCCACCGTCGTCACAGTCGAGAAGATGTGTCGAGGAGGACGAAGAGACGGTCGAAGGAGCACAGGCGGGTGTCGGCCTCGTACGAAGATGAGTCGATGGAGGTCAATACGACGGCCGTGCCCACGACCACCCAGTCGCCGAGAAGGACGACTCTGAGCGCGGAGATACGGAGAGCCCGGGAGGAGGCGGCCAGGAGGCGGGTTGAACGGGAGGAGAAGCTGCGGCGGGACGAGTGGCTGTCGAGGAGGGCCAAGGCGGAGAAGGCGCGCAAGGAGTCCTTCAACGAGGCCCTCGTTCGGGTGAGAGAGCACGACGGGACCTACGTGTACACGAGCTTCCGCGACCTCGTGCTGTCCTTCTAGGCGGTCGTTGGGGCTTCGGTAGATTTAGTTTGTGATTTATGCCCAGACCGACCTCGGCACAATTTTATCGGTGTTAGTTCACGAACGCCCCTCATGCCGTCCGCATGACTTTCGCGAAACGGAAGCTCCTCTGTGAGAGGCTGATGATTTGATAGAGTCCCTTTAATGCAGAAGCTTTGTAGACGGCAAATGACAATGAAACGATCTGTGCCAACTAATAAGTATGCTAGCAACCGCGACAGTAACCGCTAATCCAAATTATTAAAGCTTCGACAGTAAACTCATTCCTATCTACTTGACTGTATTCCTGCCTCTTTGCTCTCTTGTCGAATGTAGGTAGGAATGAGGCAACGTTTCTCAAGCATATCTACGATTGGGTTACTGACGTGCCTTCTCAGACTGCAATGCTGTTCTATTTCCTTGCTCGTTGACTCCTTTGAGTGTCTTCATTTTACTCGCATGCCTGCTTCATCTAAGGCGGATAAAGTGTGAACTACTTACTTATGGCCTCGGTTTCCTTTGCTCAACGCCTGCGGTGACGGTCCCTCTCATACCTTGATTGGCTTTCCTTAATCCTCTCCTCACAGTTATGCTTGGCTAGTGCATGATATCGTCTATAGGACAAACCATAACTAAAAAAGCTCAGTAAAAGCTCAGGTCATATGATGAAGATGTTGGTCATTCCAGGCCCAATCGGTCGCCTACCGCGCGCCGCCTTCCAAGGTGCCCGATGAGGTGCGGGCGGCCGCGCTGCAGGCGCAGCTCATGGCGCCGCGCGTCAACCTGCAACGCGGCCGCGGCAGCGGCGCGTCGCGCGGACGGCGGCGCCGCGTCCACGCGGTCAACTCGTACGAGCCGCTGGAGTACGAGGAGTACGGCGGACTGGCGGGCCAGTCCCGTCGCGGTCTCTCCTCGTTCCTCCGCCCTCCGCCCCTCCCCGCCGTCTCCTTCCCCTCCTCCGAACCCGCGCCGGCCTCGCCCTTCGCCAACGTGCAACCGCTGCCCGAGATCCAGCTTCCGTCGACCTCGGACCTGCTCAAACTGCTGCCGCCCATACGGATACCGGCTGGCGAGCCCCTCTCCAGTCCCTCCATGCTGTCGTCCATGTTCGGTCTTCGTCAGCACTCCTCTCCCATCTTCTCCTCAGATTCCTCCGAGGGCCCCCTCAACCCAATACAAGTCTACCCCCCTAAGTATACGCGTAACCGCACTCCAAAGTACGTTCACTGGTTTATCGACGATGAATAGGCGCCTGTTGAGATTATTTAGTTATTTCTGATTACTTATTTATTTATGTATTCGGTTGCTCCGTGGTCATGCATGTATTTACTTACCAATTTACTCATATGCTTACTTATTGTTCGTTGCATTGCGGGCGAGAGCGCAATAAAAGAAATTTCATAGGGAGAAGAAGTTTCTAACTTGGGAAATCATTTTGGTGAGGATATCGGTCTCAAGGTTCGCGACATTTTAACGCCGCGTGCAACGCAGGTTCATAATGAACGCACTGACCTCGTATTCACTAGTTTATAGCTGCACAAGGTTAGCACCTCGCCAAGGCTAATTAGTACGCTTTTCGCAACTATTCATGGATATGGCCTATATTTATTATATATTACCAGCCGGGTAACGCGCCGCTTCGCTCGACTGAAGTGTCCTAAATGCATCTGTTTTCTCCATGTTCTAGAATGAATAGCTTCCAAAAATGCTCATATCTTTAACCTAGTATCAGCGTTTAGATTGATATCCTTCACGCTTTTCATGTAGGTTCTAGATGTACTTTCCTACGCTGGACGTTTTCTATTTATTCCACCACATCATGGAACTTTCTAGAAGGCTCTCTTCCTTACTCATAGCCGTTACATAGCAATACCTCGAAACGTTCTAAAATCCATTCCGAATTAGAAGCTTCCTTTCCCCACATTCTTCAGCACAAACTCGATATCAAACTTCCTTACTTACGTTGCTCTTTATCATTATCGAACTTTTAGTTTCTGTTTCCCTCATTTAGTTTACAGCCAAAAGTTGAGCATCTACACTGTACGAAATTACAGCGTATGCATCATAGCTGGTGGAATTCGAAATTTGCCGCAGCAAGTTAGTGTAAATTTTACCTCATAAGGCGTAAGCTGGGGTAATTATGCCTAGATGAAAAGCTTTGTTCCCCTTTAGCTTTGCTCTAAAATTTCCTCACTATTTAAATTTAGTCAATACATTCCTCAAAAAATTCCTTATTCAATACACTGACCGAACATTCCCTAGCATAAGGCGCCGCTGTGAATTTACCCTAGCGGGCTAGGCATTCCTCAAAACAGAAGAGAGGCGGAAGGAATTTTCACGTTTGTGTCGTATGGTGGGGAAAGTATTCCCTAGCGGGCTAGCGTATTTTCAAACAGTGTAGGTAGGTGCAAATTGTAGGGGAATATTCCCCAGAAATTTCTCTTATTGTTAGCGTACGAAACTGTTAATTCTTACAGCGAACTAGAGCCATTTGTTCTATCCAAATTTTCATCTACTCCGCATTTTGGTATCTCCCTCCTATATATGAA
This sequence comes from Micoletzkya japonica, assembly GCA_900490955.1. Lineage (NCBI taxonomy): Eukaryota > Metazoa > Nematoda > Chromadorea > Rhabditida > Diplogasteridae > Micoletzkya > Micoletzkya japonica. The sequence continues at coordinate 211,381 of LS946441.1, forward strand.
TTACATAGTTGACTTTCACAGCGTACACTTTGAAACTATACTCAACATTTTGTCAAAATCTAAACTCTCAGCTTAATAATTCTAGACCCCTTCAGAAAATATAACTTTCTGAACGATATTTAATACATTTTCTCTACTTTTATCAATTCAAGTGACGCTTGAAATACGCAAAAAAGCAGGCGCAATTAGGCCGCGTAGCGTCAGCTTCCTTTACGTACCAACCCCGCAAGCATATGCGTGGTGTCGATTTGGCTCAGTTGGTAAGTCGACAGATTGAGAGTCCGAATGTTGCGAGTTCGAACCCCGCTAGGTGCAGTACCTTTCGCAGATTTGGAAAACTGATTTGGAAAACGCCTATTTGAGTGTTTCTTGATCAGGTGCACACACGGACGTTTAGCGAATTATATAATAGTATTGATATTTTGCACGTTTCGGTCATCTCAGCAAACGGATTGACGGATTGGAGACTATCGAAAGTTTTCATTTTTACGGAAATCCGAGGATGTAGATCTATAAAAGGGTTTCCTTGTCCGGTTCCCATGTTTATCTCTACTCCTTATATCTCCTCATAAGATATGTACGTGTTTATAGTCGCTGTAGTTACGCTGTTCCGCAGATTTTTCGCACTTTGAGGCAACACTATTCGGCTCTAGAATAAGATATCAAAAAGAGTGAATGTTTTTGAGATCAAAACCAGCAAGACTTTCACATAATGCTTATTAGGATTGAATAGTTCTGTGCTAGAGGCACGGGAATCTCGTCTCGGATCCGTCAATTGTTGGTTGGAAGGACATCGATTTGTCTTCCATTTTTTTCTTTCCGCAGCTTGCAAATATATTTATATTAATAGAAAATATATTAATAGACGGAAGACACGTGTTTATTAGTATATCTGATATTTCTCGATAAACGTTGTTTCAAGCAGAAAAAAATCTAGCCATTATCCCCACCCTGCATTACTCATGTGCGGTACCCCCCCACGACATCTCCTCATAAGATACGTGTTTATCGGTATCTCTGAACCGCCTAGTTACTGGACCGAACTCGGCTTCATCTTCGATCCATCGATTGTTCGTTGGAAGCACATCGGCTTGTCCTCGGTCTTTTTCTTGCCGCAGTCTGCAAATGGAATTCCTTACCCTACTCGCTAACTTTTGCGCAAACCTCAAAGTTTTGTTTTGATGCTCGTGGGCATGAGAGTCAAATGTATATTATTTGAGAGATTAAAAACTGATAAAGTACCTGATACGATGACGGATAGTAATCGGCAATTGCACAGACGGAATGCAGAGGGAACATGAATGAGAAGGTGGGATAGCAGAATGAGAAGCAGAGCTCAAAAAATCGCTCGGGAAAAATAGGGAAGTAAAAAACTGAAAAATTAGTTTACTCTCTTCCTATGGAGTTATATAGCTATTTACATACACTGTAGTAGCTAACTCCAAAAACCAAGCTACACTGTAGTTAGGTTTTTCGTCGACACTCTTCCTAAGGATATTATGGCTACGTGCGGATTGAATAGATGAAATGCCTAATTGCAGATATGGCTTAGATCTAAGAGAGTGACTCTTTTCATTTTTCTCAATCGCATAGTGTTTTGATGGCGAGCTCTTTTAGCAGTGCCATATTTCATTATAAGAAGAACGCACCTCGATCTTCACCGCTCCATCGCCCATTGGGATCGAACTATCGTTATTCGACTCCGATTATAAACAATATTTCAAGCTCAGAAAGCTTTCCACCCATTCACACTAGTGTTGGCAAACCCGAGAACGATTCCTCGGGTATTTTAAGCAGGAGTAAACGAGAAGGGAGAAAAACGAGAATATCAGTAGAGTACCGTCATTCCTAGCAAATCAGCCGACATGATGATTATAATAAGTTATTTTTTCAAATACGAATACTGTTTTTCATTTATTTTCCGTACTTGGAAATTAATTATCTCCATAGAAACGCAGAAACATATGTGCTAAATTTCTTGTTCATCAATTTGCAGGCTTTTTGTGCTTATACTAAGCCATTCATGCAAGTTCTTCCCTTAATATAAAATGAGTTTAGTAAATAAAACATAGTACCGTTTCTATTACTGGTATTGCGAAGCTAGAGAGGGTGTAAGGCTGATATCAAATCAGCCGGCCCTCGACCTGATGATCATAATAAGTTATTTTCAAATACGAATCTTATACCCCTCTTTTTGTTTGTTGCCATTACTTGGAAATTAATTCTCTCCATAGAAACGCAGAAACATATGTGCTAAATTTCTTGTTCATCAATTTGCAGGCTCTTTGTGCTTATCCTAAGCCATTCATGCAAGTTCTTCCCTTAATATAAAATGAGTTTAGTAAATAAAACATAGTACCGTTTCTATTACTGGTATTGCGAAGCTTAGAGAGGGTGTAAGGCTGATATCAAATCAGCCGACCCTCGACCTGATGATCATAATAATTTATTTTCAAATACGAATCTTATACCCCTCTTTTTGTTTATTGCCATTACTTGGTGATTAATTCCCTCTACGGCTAGATTTACGTAGAAAAATATGTGCTAAATTACCTTTTCATCTTTTTGCCACGCTTTGTTGGAGTAGTATGTGTCTGTTCTCGAACTCTCTTCTTTCTTGCCTCTATGGCTAGTTTTCTTATCTGATTTTTGCCCGTGTGGGTGTAGTTCCTAGAAAGTGAAAAATCGGGGTACGATCAACTTCATGTTGATCTTTACACCCCTCTAAGCTATGCGATTCATGTAGTAAGAAA
>LS946495.1:0-16865 GCA_900490955.1 Micoletzkya japonica
GAATTCCTGCGCGATCCTGATTGAATCGATTATTCTTTCTTCCATCCCTTGCGCTCTCTTGCTAATGTAAACGTATTCGATAGTCGTACTCTAGTAACGGTTGAAAACCAAGCGCGATTTGCATTTTTATGGTCTAACTCTTCCTTCTTCCATGCTCCTGATCACTCTCTCGCGTCTTATAATGCGACTAAAATTCTTGATTTGCAAACCCTACACTAGAACATTCCATTCGGGTGTTTTTTACCAATAATATTATGTTTCGCTTCTTTTGATGACGAGATGCGTCGCGGTTATGAATGACGTATGAAACATATACATCAGAGAGACCCGAATGGAATGTTTTACCCTACACTCTAGTATGCAAATGATTGCTATGCTGCTTCGCAGGCGGGATTTCTCTACCTCGACATGAAGCCCGAGAATATGGCCATCGGCAATAAAGAAGGTACACTCTCACCGAGAATATACCAACGTCAAACCCGTCATGCATAATTCATAGCAACATGTTGGTGTATTTTCGTCCTTTATACCAATATGTTAGTATACAATATGCATGATGGGTTTGATGCTGGAATAATTTAGGTGAATGTAGCGTTCTTGGTTATATTCCTGTAAATACCGGAATATCTGTACAACATGCAACCAAAAGACATTTGTGAAAAAGGATCAAAAGGAAAACCGTAGTGAGACGCGTAGTGGTTTGTTTATCGTACTTTCCACTGCAGGAGGTACCGATCCGCGTGCCATATACTTGTTCGACTTTGGGCTGGCAATGAGATACATCGTGAAGGTGAGACTCGGACAGATTGAAATGCATCGAAGCAATTATCCGCTAGGAGCATTCTGTCGACAATATCGTGCTACTATCTAGCTTGCTTACACTGTATCTCTCCGACAGAATGCGGATAAATGAAAGGAACGAAAGAGCATCAATCGTGGCTCATTCGCTCCGAATGGCTTGCTTTGCTTTCGAAGACAAGTTGTGCTTTAGAGCATTCCATTCGGGTCGTTTTTCACGTATGTATTGCAAACATCATTGAGGCATATTATTCAAAAAGACCCGGATGGAATGCCCCTTTTTTCTTGCAGGACCAGAAAACAGGCAAGAACGTGTTCCGCAAGCGGCGCCTCACCGTCGGCTTGGGGTAAGCATTACGAAAACGTTCCTCCAGTAACTGCATTCCTACTTCGTCTGAACTCTTCAAACCGCTTCGTCTAAAATAAGAGGAATGGGAAAAAAGGAACGAAAAAGAGCATATATATAATATATTATATTGTTGAGGAAAAAGTTCCGTCCGTCGTCTCATTCCTATTTATGACGAGAGAGCGTAGAGCTTTGAAGAGAGTGCAGACAAAGATACTGGCGGAACTTTTACGTCAATAATATTATATCATATTATCAAGGACTGTTAAAAGAAGTAGGAAGCGATGAATAAATTTCGTCCAAATGCAATAAAACTTTTTATGTATGTCTATATCTCTTTTTATCTATGAAATATGAAGTATGAAATTTTCTCTTTCCGAGGGAATAATATAATATAAATTTTTAAAAAATAATATACCTGTTAAGCGGCACGACGATGTACATGTCGCCTGCTGTGTGCAAGCGTTACGACGTCTCGCGGGCGGATGACCTCATCTCCTTCTGCTACGTCTTCGCCGAAATGTTCTCCCGACTTCCGTGGCACATCGAAGGGCTGTGAGTTGGAGAGGGGACGGTGTGGCATTTTTGAGAGATTTTGCCGGGGTTCCATAGGCAGGGAAATGAGGAGACCCGAGGCTCAGAAGGACTATTATTGGCGGAATATGGAAAGCTCTCAACGAAAAGCTAACCTAAATTTCTCGAATGCAGATATTATTGTACACGAAAATGCTCTTGGATTTCTTTTTTTATTAGAATATTTTTGGGGAAAAGCTGTGGTTCGATGGCAATTGGCGTGCCTTCTTGATTGTTATGTTTGAACCTCCACTGAATAAGGCCTAATAGCTTCATTATCAATTGATCATGAACCATAACCATCACAACGGCGCTACGCCGGATGAGAACCAGCCACTTGAGAACTGGACGTATGAGAACCGTACACTTGAGAACCTTACACAGGGCTATTGGCTCCATTCACAGCAGAATTCAGAGAAAGCGTTTACATTACTGCGTATGCATGAATAATATTAAATTCTGAACAATATTTCTAGATCAGTTTTTCACGCTGATTGCGATGGTGAAAACCGCTTGTGTAAATATTTTTCTTCCCCTGAAAAACGGTTTTCACCATCGAAATCAGCGTGAAAAACTGGTCTAGAAATCCTGTTTACAATTAAATTTTACTGAGATATACGCATTGATATAAAATGCTTTCTCTGTATTTGGCAGCTAATGGAGCAAATATCTCTGTGTAAGGTTCTCAAGTGTACGGTTCTCATGCGTCCAGTTCTCCACTGGCTGGTTCGCATGCGTTCGGTTCTCATGCGAGACAAAAAAAGTTCTCAAGCTTCCTGTTCTCATCCAGTGGTTCTCATCCGGCGCAGCGCCATCAAAACGTCTAGCAGGCTAGGGAATAGTTACCTAAAAACGAGACTTTCCGCGGCGGTAGCGTATACTAGGAAAATATTCCCTAGCGGGCTGGTGAACTTTCGCTGATAGCATACCTTGCAGCCCCGCCGCGGAAAGTCTCGCGATGAAGGAGAAGATAACAGGAAGCGAACTGTTCTATGAGCAGATTGGACTGGCGCCCATGTACGACCAATGCAAGTAAGGCCCAGTTTCTTTTTACGATTACCGAGAATTGTCGGTAATATTACTGGAAAGTAACTTTTGCTATGAATTCTAACCTGCAAAATAACCTAAATAAATAAATAAATTAATTGTAATATGTTTTTTTAAACATTTTATTTAAAGATAAATCTCAGGGCTCTCGGTTATCGCGATGCGCCCGACTACGCGAAGATGCACGGAATCCTCATGAGCGTACTGAATACGCTGGAGAAGAATAAGTATGATCTTTTACATAATTCTTTCCTAAATAACAATAAAAATCGTACACTCAATCGCATGATGCAGAGCCATAAGAGTGTGAGATTCGACGGGAGTATAGTGGAATAAAAGATTATTATTATTATTATTATTATTATTATTATTATTATTATTATTATTATTATTATTATTATTATTATTATTATTATTATTATTATTATTATTATTATTATTATTAGTATTACTATTATTATTATCGTAGTCAAAATAGCTCGATACTTGGCAGGTTCTCGGACCCATACATCTGGGAGGAAGAGGACTACAAGCCGCCGGCGAAGGTCCCGCCCGAACCCTTCACCGAAGAAGATTTCAAGCCCCGCAAGGTGGACCTCGGGCAATAAGTAAAAGATAAAAAAACTATACACAGACATATAAGAGTGGGACAGTACGGATGACGGATCTATTGTTTTGCATTCCCATTTGAGGCGAGAGTGGTATGAGTCCAGACGAAAATGAATTTATACTGCCGAAACTTTTTTTCCGGGAACAATAATGAACTGTTAAGAGAAACGCTACTTAATTTGGAGGATTTCGTTGGCAGAGATATCATAGATTAGAATGGAAAAGCATGATGATCATTATTTTTGACAAAAAAGTTCCGTCAGTAAACTCATTCCTGCTTTGTCTGCACTCTGTTCACACCGCTTCGCTTTCTCGCAGGAAATAGGAATGAGACGACTGACGGAACATTTTCCTCAACCATAGATGCATCCTTCCGGCACCGGATGAAATGCAGCTGTGCCCAATCACTAGGAGCATATCGTCATGAATTAGGGGGTGGAGAGGAGGCTGGGCCTACGCTAAAGTAAACAAGAGCCGAGCAATATTTATATTCTTATAAGAGTAAGCATAAATAAGTTTATCGTAGTCGCTGTCCTGGCGATTCTCGTCGTCGACCTATCGCCAACTGACGTCTGCAGTAGACTCCACGCATTTCCGCTCCTTATTATCAAAGTTCCTTCAGTAAACTCATTCCTACTTTGTCTATAGTAGAGCTCGAAAGATGAGATAGCATGTGAAGATGACAAATCATCTTCCCCGTGAATGAGACGTCTCATAAATATCATTCTTAGAAGAGAGGGACCGCACGCATGAGATGAGGCGTCTCATAATGATGAAGATGAGACGTCTCATCTTCTGATCTCATCTCATTTGATCTCATCTCGTCTCATCTTCATCCATAATAATTTCATTAGTCCCTGTATATTTTCCTCATTCGTGGTTTATTTTATGGTGAAGGGTGGCTGACCGGAGATTCCTGCCAATATATCAAGTATTTGAGGTATTTACTTTGCTGCATCTAATCTATTAACACTAGGATGTATATTTTATATATTGATATATTTTTAGAATCTCACTTCAGAAAGAGGTATTTTTTTGAATTATTTTGTGTCACCATCGCGAAAAAGATTTAATAGTATTTAAAGGGAGGAGCTTCTAACCAAAAGTGTTGAAATTCGATGAAAATTCTTCTATCAAAATTCTTCTATCTTTCAAAATGTGTGGAAAACATAATGAAAATAAAAAATTGAGGAAAAAACTCGAAAATCGCATGTCTTATTTTTTTCGCTCCGAGCTTCCGTCGTTGAGAAGGATATCGCTTTTGGCTTAATTCCTTTCGCTAACCACAGTAGGGTCGTTGCTGGGCGAAATTTCAAAAACAATCATTTCTCGAATACTATTAATTTTTATTATTTTTCCTTTTGTTTTAATACTAATTACGACAAAATCTTTAAGCTTCACTTGAAAATCACTTCCATGTCCCCCCTCACAACACATAAACTTTCAGGACTATTTTTGAGTAATTCACATTTGATCCAGGCGTTCGAAGTAAGTCAAGACAAAAATACAAATAAAATAAATATCCGGTTAGTGAAATATGTACCATCTCAAACCATATCCAAAGCCTTATATTTTATTTTTTTTGTGCAATTTGAAGAACGAAATATTTAGACACTGAAGTAAGTCGGGGTAGCGTGCTGACATGTAATAAAATCGAGCACGATCAGTTCAAGAAAGATCCCTTTTGCCACAGCTGCATTCAGCTTCCCTTACTGTTCCGTTTCGATAAAGTTATTAGTTGCATAAATCTCATTTACTAGACATTTCCACTTCTTTTGTATTAACTCAATCAGCAAGCTGAAGATGAGACGAATATGAGATGTCTCATCTCGATGAGACGTCTCATCTTCATTCTCATGTGATCATTCTATCACATGTTCGGTGAAGATGGGACTCTCATCCAGTTATTCGACGAACGATCATTCGGACATGCCTCTCCATCTCATCTTTCGAGCTCTAGCTGTCTCAAAGTGTGAAAAATCTGCTGAACAGCGCAACTCGTAAAACAGAATTATACTTTCCGCTTTCTTCACCTATAGGTGTACTTGCTGAAAACCTGAATAATAACGTGAATGAATGGAGTCCAAAGAAACACAATGTTCTAGACCTCTGGAAAGCGAAAATAATAAGGATGTCTTCTTTTCACAGTTCTAGGAAGTTTTAGGTGGGCGATAGAAGTTAGATTTAGTGTCTATCACCATGCCCTTCCCCTCTCCTTCGTAACACTGTATTCGTGGTGTGCGGCACACCGATCTACCGTATTAGGAAATTTCAGAATGTTTTTTAGTTTTCCAAAGGTTTTGCATTGGGGCAGAATACCGTGGAACATGCCGTTCAGCGGTAAAACATTTAAACTATTTCATTACTTTTGTCGCTATGTTGTCCTTGCACTCGGGACTTCCAACTAAACTTTCAATGAAAAAATTGCGGAATACGAGCACTGAACGATTGGATGTAACGGCGGTTTCCAAAAATGGCTGTTTTGTTGGCCCTAGAGCGTCCTCACGAATTCCGTCAGTTTCCTTTGTATTTGAAAGTTTTTGAGAACAGCAAAGGATAATGCACCGGCCGGCTTTTCGTCGCTCTTGCATATTTGTCATATATTATATATAATGGTGCGTCTTTATTACCTTGTCTGGTTTATGGAAACGAATCTCTAGCGTTTCCGTAAACCAGCCGGGCTACGCGCCGCTTCACGGCACTTCGCCCGACTGGCGTGTCTTAAATGCATCTGTTTTCTTTGTGTTCTAGAGTGAACAGCTTCAAATAATGTCCATATCTCCAGATCCGAACTCGATCCGAGGTAGGGTTGCACACCCTGACCATGACTTGTCTTGTTCTTCCAGGTCTCACGAGCGTCCTTCCAATCAAGTGTCGGAAGGACGCTCGTGAGTCTCCGCACGAAGTCGATTCCTAGCAGCATCGGTGCCGGGCAGTATTGATCTTCGCTCACGAAGAAGTTGTGTTGCACTGTCGTTTCACCAAGGTCGAGGTGCAACTTAGCCTTCGCGATGAAGCTAATTGTTCCCCCATTGTTTTCCGTATGCTCATTGATTTTTCACCTTATACATGTAACTGCTATTCAAATAAAACTCGGCAACATTTTACCTTATTAATTTGATTGGCCTTTAACTTTTCGACACAACATATTTCAATGAGTCCAACCACCTATAACAAGTTCGACCCTGCCAGCGGTGATCCATCAGTAAGCCATGCCTGGGCCAATGTGGCCTAAACAGACCATGGAGGGACGCGGTCGTCCGCGTGTGGCCCAAACCGCCCGGGCCGGGGCGCGTCCCCTCCCCCCTCTCCTATTATTTAGCGCGCCCCCCGTGTGTCGCCTAAACGGATACACCCCTCTGGCTTCCGTTCGTGGTGGGCGTTGAACATCTCGGGTATCTCGGGTCCCGAGCTTCTTCAGCGTCGAGAGACGGAGATACGAGATCGACGCTCCGGTGTCCAGTAGAGGTGAGACTTGTCTTCCTCCGATTGAGACGTTGATGTAGGGTAGCTTCGAGCAGTCTTGTCCGTGAACGGGTGCGATGAGGCAAAGGATGTGGACGAAGGTGAGCATCTGAGCCCTCATGATCTTCAGCTTCTTCTGGTATCTTTCTTCTTCGTCTTGCGTAGTCGATCGAACTTGTCTTCTTCTTCTTCGTTCTCCGCTTCCTCTTCGAATCTCACTGAATTGACTCTCCTCAGCGGCTTGATCTCCAGAAGTTCCCTTGACAGTCGCCGTGCTGTCTGCGAGAATCCGTTGGTAGCGATCTTGAGCATTGTGTTCCGTTGATTGAAGAAGCAGTAGATGACGATCGCGATGATTCCGAAGAAGATGACGAGGGTGATGATTGCGATCCTCTTGATCCTGTTCTTTGTTTCCTCGAAGGTTCGGGAAACGTCCTGCACCGCATCTTGAGTGAGTTGAACTGCCTTGTCCTTGATGTTGCGTATCGAGTCCAGAGTCTCGTTTCGAGCCTCCCTGAGAGTTTCTCCTACTCTCTTCATCTTGTCGTCCATCGATTGCTTGACGGCGTGAAGATGGGTGACGAAAACGTCCGGGAAGGTAGCTCGTCCGATCCTCTTCTTGACGTCTTCGTCGGTGACGTCGATCTTCTCGAGTCGCAGATTCTTCACCGTGTTGCTTCCGGTTGGTTCGTCGATCTCCGGTTGTGGAAGTGTTGCTTCTTGCGTTCCACACTCCACGGGTGAGTCGAGTAAACGCAGTTCTCCAGAAGCGGTGTCGATGAAGATGTTGGACGAGTCTGCGACAATCGGCAAGTTGTGATAGCATCGCTCTCCTTCCGTGTCGATGATCTACTTGTCCCAGAAGATCTTCTCCGGTTGGATCTTCCGACACTGCGAGATTGCGAAGGCGTTCCTTGCTATGGCGGTGGTCTTGACGTCCTTCGTCTGTAGCAGTAGTCGCATCCCAACGGTTGGGTCGATCCTCATGGTCTCCTCGACGAGTTGCAGACGTTGTCGTTGTTGCGTGCAGATCCTTTCGTATGTTCGACGTAGATCCTCTGCGGTGTGCGGTAATCGTTCGTCCAGATGGTCGATGGTCGGTGTCGTCGAAGGGAAAATGAGCGGTGTCTTGACGGTCGTTCGTGGCTCCTCGATGTGCCAGCTGGTTGCCGTTTCCAGTCGCTTGGCGATTCGAGCTTGTTCCTCTTCTTCGATTCGTTCCTGGTTCTCCAGAGCGATTCCGGTAGTCATCACAGCTCCGCTTCCCAGAAGTGCTCCTACTGCGACAATCGGTCCGAATCTCTTCTGCTTGCCAGGCGTGTTGGGCTTCGTAGTTGCTGTAGCTGTAGTTGGTGTCGTCGTCGTCTTAAATAGTGGTCAATTCGCTATTAGACACATTCTTCACCGGGCGGAATGCTGTGCTGGGCACGAGTTTGTTGAGTTCATAGAGGTGAACTTAAGTTTTTAAATCCATAGATATTCGTTCACTGGTTCGCCTACAGGATCGGATCCTATGCGCAAGAACCGCCATTCGCTATTATGACACTTGAAATGCTGTGTCCGCTGCAACTACCAAGACCGAGCTGAGGGGAATTCTACAACGAGAACTCTTGGTGTGTATAAAGGGAGTAATGAAACGTTTCTTCAAATTATTTTGCAGATGAAAAGTGTTGGATGATGTTCGAAAGTACAAAGGAACTTCTATAAAATATATTTTCTGGATGAAGAGTAGGTGAACGGTTTGGTAATGTAAATAAATAATATATAAATTCAACTTTTAAAATATCTTATTATGGAGTGGAGGCGTAGATAAACAAAAAGCCAACACACTGCATGAAAAGGTCCTGATGAATAATCAATCATCAACACTTTAAAATATACAGAGAGCTAGCCAGGAATTTTGGGACACGCCAGTCGGGCGAAGCGCCGCGAAGCGGCGCGTAGCCCGGCTGGTTAGCTAATAAAAATACAACTAGAACCCGTCCTCCGGAAAGTGACGTTAGGAGGGGGAGAATTATAAGGAGGAAGAGGGGAAGAATAGGAAGGGAAGGGAATGGCGGACAGGGGAGGGGAAGAGTAGCTATATACCACAGCATTCCGCCCGAAAGAGGAAGCGTCTAATAGCGAATTGGCAACTGATTTTGAATTTACTCCACTACGGCTAAGCGAATCTTTACCAAATTTTGGCAGCTCTTTGGACTGATGAGGAGGAGCTTACGTTTTTATATTGGTGAATTTTCGTTCATTTCTGTGTCTGCAGTGGCGATAGATCACAGCGAAAACCGCCATTCACTAATCGAACGCCAGGAATACTGTGCTGCAGACCTGGGTGCGGTTTGCATGCGGCGGCGTGCGAACGAAGGTGAGAGGAACGGTGATAGGCGGGACGCGTTTGGCGAGGAGCGAGAGTAGAGGGATGGACACGAAGAGCTTAGGGGGGATTCTTAGCCAACTCCTCACTCGTCATGCTCGCCCTGATCCTCACCCTGAACCCTCCGCGTCCCCGGAATGAGGAAAGCTGGTACGACCTTCGCAGAGCAAGCTTTTGCAGCTTGGTGCACGGCAATACAACCTTGAGCAGTCGCGGACGCTGAGGGTCAGGGCGACCAGTATTATTACTATTATTATTATTATTATTATTATTATTATTATTATTATTATTATTATTATTATTATTATTATTATTATTATTATTATTATTATTATTATTATTATTATTATTATTATTATTATCATTATTATTATTATTATTATTATTATTATTATTATCGGACCCGTACATCTCGGAGAAATCTTAAAAAGGACAACAAGCCGCCGGCGGAGTTCCCGCGCGAACCCTTCACCGACGAAGACTTCAAGCCCCGCAAGATGGACGTCGGGTGATCCGTAAATGATTTTTAAAAATGTACGGCATATGCGAGAGAGACAATACGATTGATGGAGCTGTTGTTTTTACCGTTCCCATTTGCGGCGAGACTTGCTAATGTAAGAGTAGACATCGTAATTTGGAAGAATTCTGGCTCTATCGTTGGCATAGAAATTTTGACGAGAACGCGGTTAATGCTCTAGACATTATAAGAACAAAGAGAAGGATAGTGTCCAAAAAGGGAAGAACATTTCAATCGATACGAGCATATTATGCGTACTATACGAGTGGCTGAACAGGCTCTACTGTAGCAGCCCGCCCGAGCTCTACTGATTAGGATGAGCAAATTGACCTGCTGTTGATTAATTATGATGCCCTCTGCACGTTTGAATACCTTGAGCGAAATTTCTACTAGATTTGAAGGCTTGCGATTTTCAGTCTCGCTTCATTGCATTTCTTGACACTTCCACTGAAATCAAGCTATGTATTGAGTTTATATACACCATTTACTATTTAGGCCAGTTTCGGAAAGAGCAAGCTGTTTTGAAGTGCTTTAAGGAAGGAAGCAGCCACTAATCAAAAGATTTAGAATTGGATGAAAACTCATCTAAGGTTTCAAAATATGAGGAAAAACATTGTGACAATAAAAAAATCGAAGAAAAAACTCGCATGTTTTATTTTTTCGTTTTCCGCCTCTGCGGCCTGTTATTTAGGTACAGTAGAGCCGCTGAACAATATACGAGTAAGAATGGATAAGTTTATCGAAGTCGCTGTCCATATCGGAATCAACTAGCGGTCCACAACTGTCGTGGATAGCATTCTTTTTTCCTTTTTTTGGCTTCTTTTTGTATGGCGAAGCGATGTAGGTAGTGGGGGAAGCGGTTTCTGAAACGAAAATATAATCCAAATGTTTATTGTTGTGTGCTTCTCTGTGGGCGAGCGGTATGAAAATAGGGCAGTGGGAATGACGTTTACCGGTGGAATTCTCCTTCAATACTTTTTAAGGTTTAAAAATAGTCATCTAAAAGGTTGCCTGAGAGATGCGCAATGTGTGTAGCGCTCGTAGGGATTGAGTGGAGCGAAGGAGGGAGTAGAATGTGCCGATATCTCCCACTGCATAGGGGACTTGATATATAGACACGCACGCTATACAACTATTCTCGATTTCATCATTTCCCTACGTGCCTCCTTTGCGGAGAAAGGTTCTTTTTAAATTACACATATTGCTAAAAACTAAAAGCTTCTCTGTGCTACCTGCTTTATAAATCTGCACGCGACCATCATCAAAGGACAAATTCACAGAATTAGGAAACTTTCGTTATGTCGGCCTGTGGTGAGAAAAATCATAATGGCAGGCTTCTGGCTATTTAAGCAACTAGACGTGATTCAGGAAAAATGCCAATAATTTTGGATCTTTATGGCACCACCGAATGGCGGGGGAGAGGAATGACTGCCTGGCATGCCTGTGAAATTCCGTTCACTCCCAGCCCCCATACCAGACCCCGCCGGCATCGACTTCCTTCACGGCATTATAGACCAAGCCAAAAATATCAAAAAGCGAAACTGCAGTTGGAATTTGATATTTGCGATTTTGCGAATGGTCCTGCACGGAAAACGATTAATCTTAATTGTAAAATGTAGCGCTTCTCTACTAATCAACACCTATGAACCATCACAGCATCATGCACATTTTATAAATCACACGTTGTTTTTTAAGACTGTATTATTCGCTTTCTGATACCGCAGAATGCTGTGCCTTTTAAGCAAATTTTCGTTATGCCGCCATGCTGCGGTGTAAATATGGCTATTCAAACATTTAAAATAGCATTTATCCTTCCATTTAGGCCATTGAAATGCCGGCCGCGGAAGACGTCGCGCTTCTTTGCCTCGTCTACGCTCTCGTCCTCCTCGGCACCTACGGCAACGTCTCCTTCATCGTCGCTGTGGTCCGGGTGCGCAAGCTGCGCTCCAATCGAGGTGCGCTTAGCGGCTGAATGAGGGGTTTTCGGAAAGCAACGCGCCTTTTCCTCATCAATCAACCAATCATTTATTCACACTTATGATATCACAGGGAAATGAGGCGATATAATTCACAAGGTATAAATCCACTGACAAGTCGTGCGGAGACTATGCAGCAGTGCAAATTAGCTCTTGCACACTCACTCGTGTGGTATTCGGAACAATCCTTCTATTCCACTACTTAGATGCATATTTAAAAAGCGTTCACAATCAAACATTTCATCAATATATTATTGACTAAAATCATCCGTCAGTAAATTCATTCCTACTTTGTCTGCGCTCTCTTCACACCGCTCCGCTATCTAACAGGAATGAGGCAACTGACGGAACATTTTTCTCAACCATGCCCCCTCCCCCGAATATACCCCCCAATATAAATACCGCCCTCTTCAGCCTGGTTGCTCGTCTCACTGTCCCTCTGCCACACGGTCAACCTGTCCTACTACGCCTTCTACGGCCACCAACTCCTGCTCCACAAGACCATGACTATTCGGGCGAGTCTCGATTCTGCCTTGGCGGCCTTAGGGGCTGCCTTAGGGACTGGAAAACTTATCGCGATTTGCGTACAAGCATTCCGCCCGGTGAAGAATGTGTCTAATAACGAAATGACCACTATCTATTTTTGAATTTTTTCAAGAGTACCTATACCAATCTACATCAATATTTCAGATAGTGTAGAAATCATAGTAAAGAGCTTAACTTTATAAATTCATAATGTTTTGCTTCACTTATTCGCATGTAGGATCAAGTCCTAGGCGCGAAAACCGCTATTCGCTATTAGAACGCTTGGAATGCGTCTGCTTCGCCCTCTCGTTGGAAATAGGAATGAGGCGACTGCTGGAACGCTTACCGCAATCGTAATCGTCATACCAGATCGTCATATCCCCCACGGCGCGAACTGGCCGAAAATTCCCAAGAGTTCAGTAGGGGAGAAGCGGAATTCACAATGTTCCGACAACTGTGAAAATGTTGAGCGAACGAGATGCCCCGAAAAATAACCCTGATTTCGGTAGGAATTCTCGCACGGAAAAGACCGTATCCTAAACATTTTGACTCGTTCGCTTAAAACATTTCGAACATTGTGAATGTCTCTCCACCGCCAAATTTGCCCCAGCCATTCACCAGACCATTGCAGGACTGCTTCTACCAGAACCTCTTTCCTCCCAGCCTGTACGCTGTTTGTCACCAAGTCTGTCTCTACGTGTCCATCGGTGTGGACATACTGCTGCTCATCTCGCGGCCGACCTGGTTCGTATTCCGGGAATTAGAATTCTTAAAAATGTAATTTTTTAACGTATTTTTTTGTACCCGGATATAGTTGGGACAGTGCACAGCAGGCGCATTTTGAATCTCTGCCCCGAGAAGGGAGACAAACGGAAACGTCTTGGCTCACGTACATTCACGTGATCACTTGGCACGTAAATCTTTCGCTTTTCTCGGTCTTCTTTCAAATGACGAGAGAACCTCGTAATTTTCGCGCCCCTTCCCTTCTTACAGCTGACGATGAGCCTTGTGAAATTCTCGAGCACATCTATGTTCTTCGAGCATTTTCTTCGATGTTCACAACAACAAAAAATCGACACTATTCCTTCGTTTTGAAAAAAAAACATAAACAAATAATGATTGGAGTGCATCGGATGAAATGCAGTGTATATTATTGAGGAAAATGTTCCCGTCAGTCGTCTCATTCGCATTGACGAAACACAGTGTTCGCAAAAAAAAGTTAAGCGAGCGAGCGAAAATGCTTAGGATACGGTGCTTTCCATGCGAGAGTTCCCACCGAAATCAGGCTTATTTTTCGGGGCATCTCGTTCGCCTAACATTTTGACTGTTGTCAGAACACTGTGGAAAGAGTGCAGAGGTGTGAACAGAAATCAGACAACGCAGCAATGAGATTACGGATACGGAACAATTTTTTTCACAAATAATAGTACCAAGAATAAACCGATCCGTCCCGTTCTTTTGCTCCAAAAATGGATCTAATTTTCTTACTTTTGCACACACACACACACACACACACACACACACACACACACACACACACTCTTGATCTCTTTCTTCCACTATAAATAGTGTAATAAACCGGTCCGTCAGGTACTGTGATTCCAAAATGAGTCTAATTCTCTCACTTTTGCGCACTCTCTCTCTCTCTCTTGCCAGATATTCGGAATGATTTAACGACGGGGATCTTTTTCTTCCACTATAACATAATGACAGGTACCTCCGCCAGACGTCGTTCCGCTACGTCGTCCTCATGCAACTGCCGTGCATCCTTTACGCTCTCGTCTTCACGCTTCTGGCGATTCTCGTCGTCGACCTATCGCCAACGGACGTTTGCAGTACACTCCAAGCATTTCCGCTGGTTATTATATGAAAGTTCCGTCAGTCGACTCATTCCTACTTTGTCTCCACCCTCTTCATACCGCTCCGCTCTCTTGTCGAAAGTAGGAATGAGGCAACTGACGGAACATTTTCCTCAACTATACAGCAATTCCCTTTCTTGCGTAAATACCTCGTTGAAACATGATTATTTTTGCTGGGGGAAATCGGGGGTGAGGGTACTCTAATGAAATGATGGTTTCCGTATTTATAAGCTTCAGTGGGTCAACTACCGCTTTCGTTATCCGTGTACGCTGATTCTCGGCTTTGCGACTCTCATCATCTACGCCGTGATTGTCTCGAAGCTGAGCAAGGTATTTACCGGCTCCTTCTTTTGTAAAATTGATTTGGCACACTGCCAAGAGATTGTGCACCGTTCCTGGTGCATAGAAAATTAGTATTGTTTGTAGAGGTTGTTTTTTGTTTAGAACTATTTAGAAGCAGGAAACGGTTTTTTTATTATTCAGAAGCAGGAAACAGGGCGCATAAGCGACGCAAATCGGCGCGCGATCACGACTACCGTCTGTCTGGGCTTTGTCTTCGTCGTCACATGGTATGAATAGATTGGCTGTTTTATCTTCAATTTTCATTTTCCTCAGCCATAGTTGAATGATTGCCAGAAGTTCCACGGAAGTTGTCCACAACAACGGCACGATGTAATGCTTTTGATTGAAATAACAAACTGTTCCCGTTGATTACGGCATACAATTGACGCCTTATGGTTGAGGAAATAAAGGATTCGTCAGCCGTCTCATTTTCCTAGATACTTTTGACGAGAAGGTGAAGCGGTATGAAGAGAGTCCAGGCAAAGTAGGCATTCGTTTGCTGACGGACGAACTTTTTTTTTCGTCCAATAATACCTTAGCGACCATGGCACGAATTAGCAGAATCGTAGGAAAATTGATGCCGGAGAGGCAGAGAAGCGCGCGTGTTTGTATTGGCAGTTCGCAATCGTTTGCGTACTTTTGGAGACAACTCTCGTGGAACTTGCAATATCGTTGAGGAAAATGCTCCGTCCGTTGTCTCATTCCTACCTCCATCGAGAGAGCGAAGCGACGGGACGTTTTCGTCAATAATTGTAATACGCAGGCTTGCGTGGGCTGCGAACCTGCACATCGCCTACTTCTTCCCCTCCACCTTGCCCGTTACGCATTCCCGGTTTATGGCAAGCAATTTCCTCTTTTCTGCAATACTATGTTTTGTCATAGATTTTTTTATTACCGTAGATCTCTCACTGCTGAGTATCGACACTAGTGAGAGTTTTCCTTTTTTGTAATGAAATAAATCAGTGTGTAGCTTTAGTTTCAAAATGTTTCCAAATCTTTTCTTAAAAAACTAGTGGAATTATTATTTGACGAAAAAGTTCTGTCTGTTAAAGAAGCCGGACCACGAGTTTCTGACCATATTCTCTTCACGTCATTCAGTATATCTAATAGTCCTTTTCTGGTATTCCGAATTTTATGCAATTTCATTCACTCTCCGCGAAGTACTGAAGGTGCGAAGGGAAACGCGCTTTTAACAAAATTGGAAAAAAAATCAGCAGACTGAGATGAGTTGCAGCTCCGATTCATTGTTAATGTAACAGAGGAGATGCAAATGGTGCGGGGATTTTGGAGGCAGCGGGATTCTTCTTCGAACTTCGAACCCACGACCTTCCGAACCATGGACGGGTGCTCTACCACTGAGCTACACCCCCGATGTGATCCCCGCCCTTCTTGGGGCTACTCCTGCCTCTACCTCGCGCTTGGCTTCTACGGGTCTACGGGTTGCTTCCTTACATTAAGACGATTTTTCACATTGTCCCGATCATTTTAAGAAAAATAACGATCGGAAAAGATGAGCGGAAAGGCCTAAATTGCAATATCAGGGTAGTGCGCGAATTCAAATGCTACCATACTCGTGGGCCGGCTCCTTTAACTCATTCCTACTGTGTCTCTGCATGCCGTTACGCTCCTTCGTTAAAATAGGAATAAGACAACTGACGTATTAGTGACGGAAACGTTCCACAACATTCCAAGCGTTCTAATCGCGAATCGCGGTGTCCGCGCACAGGATCCGATCCTGTAAGCGAACCAGTGAACGAAAAATTATCAATTTAAAAACTTAGGTTCGTCTCTAAGAATTCTAACACCTCCGAAAATTTGGTGTAGATCGGCTTAGCCACTCTTGAAAAAATTCAAAAATGGTGGTCAATTCGCTATTAGACACATTCTTCACCGGGCGGAATGCTGTGGTTCCGTCAGTAACCTCATTCCTACTTTTCTGCACTCTCTTCATAGCGCTTCGCTCTCTCGTCGGAAGTAGGAATGAGACGACTGACGGAGCATTTTCTTCAACCATAACGCTCCCCCCCCCTCAACCAGATGAACGGTCTCTGACTTGCCTCAGATCCTCCTCGCTCTGTCTTCCTACTCGCTCAACTACTACGTGCATTTTGCCGTCAGCCGCGAGTACCGGGCTGCCTTCCTCAGGATGGGACTGTGCCGAATACTCCGTCCACTGGCCAAGCGATCCTCCGGAATCAGTACGTCGTTGGAATGTCGACTAGCAAATATATACCACTGTTAAAGGGACATGGAAGCGAGAAATTTTGTGAAACCGAACATGACCATACTTCTAGAATATGTTTCTGAGACGATAATAAAGATAATAGTGCTTGAAAAATATTTTTAAAAAATTCCTGCGGCGAGAGATATTTATTTGTTCCGGGAATACGTCGATGCCGTTTACCTTGTTCCTATGCGCTAAACGCCGTAAGACTGC
>LS946495.1:16965-35113 GCA_900490955.1 Micoletzkya japonica
ACAAAAACGGTTCTGCCAGTTGTCTCATTCCTACTTACGACGAGCGGACGAACTGGTATGAAGAGAGTGGAGACACAGTAGGATGACGGAACTGACGGAACTCTTTCGTCAATAATAATGACAAAAACGTTCCGTCCAGTAAACGCATGCCTACCTTGTCTGGATTCTCTGCAAACCGCTTCACTCTCTCGTCAGAAGCAGGAATGAGACAACTCTCGGAACATTCTCCTCGATCATCTTTGCATACTTGACCATTTTGGAAAATAAAGAAACGACGGATCCACTAAAGCATAGAAAAAGTTTTCTACTCTTTCAGGATCTATCTATCCGTTTTCCAGAATCGGTCTCCTCACAGGACAACGTACGGTCGCAGCCCATTTTGGTCAGGCCGAGAGGATGTGGCCAAGGAATAAGCATGTTATAATGTGAAATGCATAACTATATAACCAATTACTAGTAAGCGTTGATAAACATTCCCTATAACTGGTATAGTCTAATTTTCGTGATCCCACCGCTATGGAGTTTAGCGTTTTTTAGCGCTTTGAAACTAGCAAAACTACGCTGTACGAATCGTACTGCGGTTGCCTTGCTTATGTCATCCAGGAGCTTCGCGCTTTGTCGGAATTAGTGCCGTCGAACCCGAACCGATTCCTCTTCCTCAATCAAGTCCGAATGAGAATGAGAGGAGGAATCGATTCCTCGCAAGGAATGAATGGAGGACTCGATTCAGGACTCGATTCAATCGAGTCCTGAATCGAGTCTTGGTCGTTTTTCAGCGAAATTAAAGTCCTAGTGCTTTAAATTTTTGATGATTGTCAGTATGCGGACCAGTGCCTTATCTTACTAATTAGAGGTTTGGCAATGTGTCTTTTTTCTTGCTGTAATGATGCCTTTACCTTCTAAATGAGCTTGAATTAACTACTATAATTTAACTACTACATAGGAGTCATATTTCTGTAACCCTGTGATCATTATGAATCGCCATCATAACCCGAAAAAGTAAAACACGGCCGAAAAATCACGTAAATACAAAACAGATATTAGACAATAAATGAGTTTTTCGAACTGCTCTGGATCGGCGATCAGTGATTGATCGCATATTCATCAATTGGAACTGAAAAAAATATAATTTATGGCTAGAAATGGGAAATATAGCAATGTTCTGAATCGAGTCCTCCAAACGAATCGAGTCCTGAATCGAGTCCTCGAGACCCCATTCGATTCCTTCCCACCGCCCCGGACCGGTGCGAGGAAGCGAATGGTATCCTCTCAAAGAGAGAGGACGCGATTCGAGTCCCAGGACTCGATTCGACGGCACTAGTCGGAATACGCTTCTGAAACGTATTCTGACAAAAGTAGAAGCTTTTCTTTAATTTTTTCAAAAATATCGATTTCCTAAGCCAATTTTCAAAATTTTCAAAAACGAAAAAATGTTCCCGAGGTATGAAGAATTGAATAGGGATCTAGTAAGAACTTTTTGAAATTCGTAATTCTAAAGGAGATAATCGACCTAGGTACGGACAGACATACACACACACAGACAGATGGACAAAATTTGCAGTGATTTGCTAGTAATCAGTAAATGATACCATTCCGATCCAAGACAAGATATCAGGAAGATGGATAGCTTTTTGAGATCAGTATTTCCTAAAGCTTACAGTTAGCATACAACCGGAACGATTATATCGTCCATTTTTCTCTACTACACTCAGCGAAATTTCCCTAGCCGGCTAGGGAATATTTCCCCACGGCGTGACCCTGGGGAAATTTCGCCCTCCCCCTGCTTCATTTTTGGGGAAAATATTCCCCAAGGTCGCGTCGTGGGGATATTTCGCTCTGTGTATACGGGCTTGCCGCTTTATCTGCCAAGATTTCTTACAAAAAATTTGTGTATGCTTTCTCCAAACCGGGACGTTTTTGGTCCTTTTTCTGGGTTGTGTTTCTCGATAGAGTACTTGTTATATTTACCTTTCATTCTTGTATGCATGGTGAAATGTACCCCAGGTAAAGGATCCGGTTTGCCAACCCTAATTCGCATTACAGCACAGTAGTTACAGCAGTGCATTTAGCAAAAGCACATTTTGAGCAGTATCTCGTTTCCTGACAGGTCATTTGATCTAACCTAATACACCATTCGGTGCCCCAAGTGGCCAGGAACATGGAAAATCCGGTCATTAGATACGGAAAACTCAATTAGAAAAGTTATTCAATAAAACCAAAATTTCCTGATACTGGAGCGTAACTGCTGTATACTGTTTCGTCGTTAATACTGACCGAAATTACGCAAATGCTTGAAAACCAAGCTCGATTTGCGTATTTGTCGTCTTCATTTCTCAATGCTGTTCATCACTCTCTCGGTCACATAACGACGAAAACGTTCCGTCAGTAATCTCAATCCTTGACATTTATTGCTTCGCTTGACATTTAGAACACTGTGAGCGACAAACCGGGCACAATGTTCTAAAGGTTAAGCGAACGAGCCAAAATGCCTAGGATACGGTGTTTCCGTGCGAGAGTTCCGACATCAGTACGATTTTTCGTCATCTCGTTCGCTTAACAGTTTCACTGTTGTCAGAACACTGTGCGGGTTATCCTCAGCGAACACGTTCACGTTGTTGAAATCCTTATTTTTCCAACACTAATTTTGAGCTGCACTTCAACAATTAATGCGATTGATTTTGTTCGAAAGCTGCTGGTTTATGACTACCATAGAGAAATGAAATTTACAAAAAAACAGCCTTCACGGCGAATATATATCTAGCTGCCATCTACGTGGGCCGTGGGCACTTCTCGGTCGAATTTTGCTGGCCTACCAGATACTGTTTCGCAGTATTCTCACAACAGTAAAAATGTTAAACGAACGAAAATAACCCTGATTTCGGGTAGGAACTCTCGCACGGAAAACACCGTGTCCTAAGCATGTTGGCTCGTTCGCTTAACATGCAGAACACTGTGGTTTACAGATCTGACGCCTCTCCGTGCCGTGCTGTGGGTGAGGAGACGCGGCCAGCAAGGCTGCATATAGTGGACTAAAAAGATCCGTCGAAAAAGCATTCCGAATATAAGGCGAGACAGTGTGCAAAAGTGAGAGAATTAGACTCATTTTGGAAAGGAAGAAACTGACGGATCGGCGTTTACTCCACTATGCTTAACATCAACCCGAAACTGGCTGGGATAAGTTTCACATTATATTATTCCTAGGCTACCCTGGTTTCACTTTTAAAAAAATAAAAATTACCCCATATTTATGGCGTAGGTGAAACGTATTTGAGGATGGTTTATCAAGCATTTTCTGACATTATCAAATAAACAACGTTTTCACGATCTACGCGCTGATTTTATTATGCTTATTGCCCTTCTGAAAGTTTGAATGACGAATTAACATGCAGACGAATGATGAGATAATGCTGGAACGCTACAGTGAGCAAAATTGCCCCAGCCTACGCCTCATGGGGTAAATTCGAAAGCTCTTTTACCCCAGATGACTGGTGTAATTTCAAATTTGCCCCAGCCAGTCGGTGTAAAACTTACCCCATAAGGCGTAAAGATGGATGTGTGCGTGTGTACAGTCAAGCTAGTAAAAGTGCGCCCAAGTTTGAAACTTTCCCCACTTTTGAAAATAACGCGGTTCAGATTGGTCACAGAGATTTCTGGTTAATTCCATTCGATTCGCCATGGCAAGATCTATCTGTGTGACAAATTTGATAAAGATTGGATAATTGTGAAGGTCAAAAACGATTCCATTTCTACCTCTTTCTAACAAAAGTTGCATATGTGTGTGTTCCCTTTCCGCGCTTTTAATTTGCTAAATAAAATCCTTCAACGTGCACTGAGCGAAATTTCACCACCATACAGCACCTAGTGAATCATTCACCACACAAATTTCACCAGCCCGCTGGTGAATTGTGCTCCATTCACCAGCGGGCTGGTGAAATTTGTGTGGTGAATGATTCACTAGGTGCTGTATGGTGGTGAAATTTCGCTGAGTGTGATCCATTTTCGGACAAACTTGATACACATATAGATCTCGTTGTGAGGATTCGAATGCGAACAACTAGAACTCTGTACGATCATTTTGAGCCGACTTATGCCAAAAGTGGGCGAAAGTGGGGAAAGTTTCAAATTTGGGCGCAAATTTACTAGCTTAACGGTATGTCAAAAATTGAGTAGACGGGTCAAAGGCAAACCAGAGAGGGAGAGTGAGAGTGGACGAGGTCGCTTTTCTCTGCTTCTCTGCTTATATATCCTCCGCTCCATCTTTACTTGCCTTCTCTTGCAAGGAAGTAGCTGGAAGTAAGACTGCGAAACGCCTTTATTCCCTACATGCTGGTAAGTTGTTCTGCCGCGCGTCCAATGTGGAGAAAAAGTTGATCAGATAAATGATCAATTAATTGCGACCATTTTCTCGTCTTTTTTTTCTCTGATTCTTTTCATTCCTGCACTCTTTTCATCGGTCGTCTTTAATTGAGGAATTAATTGCGACCTTTATCTCTCAAGTTTTTCTCGCCATTAATGATGAGGTGGTAGGAGGAAAGCGAGAGAGTGTGTGCTCTGAAGAGAGGAAAAGGTTCCCCATGAATGAGGTTCCTTTTTCCTCTCTCCTTCTTGCATACTCTCTCGTTGTTCTCTGACCTCCCGATAAATCTCGAGATATGTGTGAGACTCACTCTCTCAGTCACTTTCAGGTTTTATGAGTTGGTTTATGAGTGAGGAATGAGAAGAAGAAATTGTGTTTCTAGATAGTATAGAGGTAAGAAGATTGTCTTGCATGCAGCAACGGCGGTTTCTAATCCCCGTTGCTGCAAAGTCTTTGCGGATGGTGAAGCTCAAAAATAGTTCCAGATTATTTGCTGATAAATTGCGCAATTTATGAGGAGCTCGACATAAATTGGAGCAAATAACTGGCCATCTTTATCCCCAGATTAAACGTGCGGCTGAGGCATTTATTAGTATTTGAGAGGGCATTTGTTCTGATTGTGAGGCCAGTGCTATATTCACAGTGTTCTAAATGTTAAGCGAACGAGCCAAAATGCTTAGCATACGGTATTTTCCGTGCGAGAATTCCTACCGAATTCAGGGTTATTTTTCGGCATCTCATTCGCTTAACATTTTCACTGCTGTCAGAACACTGTGTATTGATCTCCGGATGATATCTCCCTCATTCTCTCATTGCGGACGGTCGGCTCCCCCTTTTGTCTCGTCTTTCGTCCCGCGCCCATTCCACCAAGAGGATAAGGTGATGAATCCCCTCTGACCTCTGGCAGAGGTGTCCCCTATCCTTCGTCTACCCCTTTTTTTTCTTCTTCTTCTCTCCCGCGGCTGCCCATCCCCATAGAAGACTTGTAAGACAAGCATCGTCCCCGTCCCCTTAGAAGACCTTTTCTTTTTCAAGTGAAGATATCCCCCCTACCCCTACCCCTGAGATTTCCTACCTGCCGCACACCTCACGTGTATTTGATAAATAAATAAATAAATAAATAAATAGATATGGAGACGCTTAAAAATGGTATCAACTTGATTCAGGACCTGCCCCGCGTTATTCCACTTCACGTGGTTGCCATTCTGGCGGAAAGGGACGCAGTGTTTCCGCTCCACATTGCTTCGATAGATGGCTCATTATGCCTATCTTCGCCTAGTGTTTCTACCGTTAAGCTAGTAAATTGTGGGCCGTGTTTGAAACACTTGAAACAAGGCCATATCTCGGCTGGAAAAGGTCATACAGAGTTCTGGTTGGAATTTTTGGAATCCTCAGGACGAGATCTATTTGTGTATCAAGTTTGGTAACGATTCATCAAGTTTAAAGACCGTTAAAACGTAAAAATGTGGCATTGGAGAGGTTCGAACAGGGATAGCAAGAATTTCATTCAGTCAAGATATATAAAAGCCGTTTTAACCGGTTTAGAGTTGTCTAATCATCACCAAACTTGATAGACAAGTAGATTTTGTCCTGAAAATTCCAAAAATTCCAACCAGAACTCTGTACGACCTTTCCCAGCCGAGATATGGCCTTGCTTCAAGTGTTTCAAACACGGCCCACAATTTACTAGCTTGACGGTAGTGGAACTCCGCTCAAGAAGGAGATAAGGTTGGTAATTTTTTCTGAAATAAATCTCATTTTCTAGCAAGTGCATATACCTGACTTTGTTCAGATTGCCCAAAAAGCTCATAAAACTCGAGATTGTCTTTCGAGCACGAAGTTTTGTGGTAAGGGTCAATTTTGTATGATATGCCGGAAAGTAATTATTGATAGGTGTCCGCACAGAATTCCAAGCGAATCTTCGAAGCGGGCCATAACCGGCGGTTGGATGAGATGGACTGTGTGTGCGTTGATGGAACGATGGACTGCACGGCTGTCAAGCTGCTTCGAGACTGTGGTGAGCTCAATTAATTTACTTATCGTTTTAGCTGAAAATGGGCCTAAGTACTCCGTCAACCTCTCGCGTGGAAGAGGCGTCCATCCGGTTCTGCGAGGAAATTTCGGCAAATCGCCGACCGGCAGAGGCCTAGTTCAAGTAAGCGAAAACCTAAATGCTGCGGCGCTTCGCGCCGCAGCCAATCATCTGAATAACTTCATGTATATATATTTTTTCGGAATCTAAGATGGTAATGTAATGCGTTTAGAATCGATAAGGACCAACGAACCGGTGCACGTCTCCGTCGCTGGCAAGCGAAACAAGTGCCGAAACAAATCCAGCTCGAATTTCCGGCGCTCACGGAGAATGATGCGAGCCATGCAAAAGAAGAAGCTTGACGGTGCGCACAGCATTATGAACCAGGCGAAAACATCAAAAAGCGAAGCTGTAGTTTGAATTTAATAATTGCCACCTTGCCAATGGTCCCGTTAAAGCACTAAAATTTTAATTGAAAAATTTTAAAATGTAACGCTTTCCTTGCCACCGTCAACACTGTGTCTCTGGACCATCGTAATACTCACGTTCTTTTCATTCGATGTACTGTAATTTCTGGATGTATCTTGATGAAGCGGAATGCTGTGTACTTCAATATTCTTTTTTTTCTCGTTATCTTGATCATTTAGACTACTGCAAGCAAGTTCTCCTCCTCATAAACGGACAAGAAGCGACGGTCGGAGGACTCTATCGTGTTCTCGTGTTCGCGTCGATCAGTGATGTTCCTCTCAATAGGGAGATAACCATGACCAGCCGACCGTCGACGGTCAAGCGATTATCGTGCTATATCGGGAGAAGAGTGATGCACGAGGCAAGACTAACCCTGGAATAGCAAGCCGACCGCTCCGTAGATGCACTCTTGAGCGGAGCTCTGTGGCTAGGAGTTACGGCGGTGAAGTCCGGCATGGGAGTAGCGACATTCCCTGAGCTCGTCACGCTGTTGTACGGCAGATACCTTGTAAATACGGCGCTGAGTGGCCTTCGGCTTTCGTATGCCACGTTGTACAAGCGCTTGCGGCTGTCCTACGCTTCGTCAGTAAGGAAGACCTTGCAAGGGGCAACGGAGCTAGAATAATTTGATAAATCGTTCGCTGCAATTGTGGAAACAAAAAAATAACACAAAATAAACCGAAAAGTTGAAAAATATAAGGGGTACTGTAAAATGATGGTCGTGACCCACTGGACTCGGCTCGAGCAGGATTACGGTAGGAATCAAAATCCTAGTTTTTGCTCAATTTTCGTCACCGTTTAGGTTTTCGTGTTTTGGATATTGTTTGCGGCTAAATGATGTTAAGTATTTAATCACTAGATAGAGAAGTATCTCCTGCATGTCAGATCAAGCCTGTTCGGAGCGTGGTGCGCGTGAAAATTATTGCACAACGTTGCGCTATCGTTTGGTTCGCGCTCTCCACTCTCTAATGTTGCGTAACCCGTACGCCTCCCTAGTCATTCAGTTCTTCGCCCATCCGGGCCTATTGCCGTGCAGCTGCCCTCTTCTCTTGCTTCAATATGTTTGGCTTATTGAAAATCTGACCCAATGTGTACCTCGGTAACGTACCGCGCACAACGTCCGGCTTCGTAGAATAGATTCGTATGCAAATTAAGAGTGTGGAGGCGAGAGAGCGTGGAAACTGGAGAGACGCAGAGACATTCGCAATTTCGGAGCGCGTGCTGGTAAAACGTCGTGCCGCGCGTAATTTGTCGTGTGCTGTACAAGTTGAGGCTGCCCAATTATGAATCGTTGCAGTCAGCTCTTGCAATGGCTCTACGCGTGGACTACGAAGGAAGCAACGAGGTTTATCTATCTTTTCGTTACAACTTTTGGTCTGGAATTGCGCGTGCAACGCAAAAAGGCATTACTTTTATAAATAGAAAGATTCTAAATTATCTATTACATTTGGCTGGAGCTTATTTTGTGAAATGTCTTGCGTACTTCAGGTGGGAGTCTTCTGCAACCTCACCAATGCCTACTGCCTGGTTGGAGTCGGTGCCACACAAAATTTCTACAGGTGCTCATCCACCTTTTAGAAACATCCCCTACTATACGCGGGCAACTTCTCCGGCAGTAGATTGAGAAACGTTGATCAATATTGAGAAAAATCATAAGCTACCAAGCTACCAACTATATTTCCTAGGAAATTACCTGTATAAAATTTTGAAAAAGGTTGAGCTTACCACCGGTACTTCGGGTCTGTGCCCACGCATGAGCATCTCACGTATCTGTATGCTTTGCTTTTGTTTTTTAATAAAAAAATTGTGTTTTGTAGCTTGCTCGAGGCGGAGTTGTCTGACGTCATTCCGGTCGTGCATACCTCCATCTCCTCGACGCGCATCGTGGGCCGGGTCAGCTTGGGAAACAGGTATAGTAGGCGAGGCGAACTAGACTGTAGTATTGATTAGGTCAGCTGATTTAGAATTTTATAATGCTCGCGGCTTCATTCACGCTTTGCTGATCTCACGAGTAGAGGATACAAAATCGCGTAGTTCTGACGGTTATGTTTCTCCCATCCGAAGATAATAAGGCAATGGTTCATTATGAATTGATCGTGAAACATGTAGCCTTCAAAAGTACGCGGATTCGTATGCTCTACTCACGACGGTACTTTAATGCAGTTTATCTACGCTGTACCGCGTAAGGAAGGATGCCATTGGGACCGTACGTGCTGCGCAGAGCCTGATTTAGATATCCGACACAATGTCTTGCGAATGCGCTTAAATATTACGCGGTATTTTTTTTTGAAAAAAATAATTTGGAGGGAAATGGTATTTATGGGGGAGTTTTTTCCTCCTTGCAGAAAGGGCCTGCTCGTGCCGAGCGCGGCTACTGATCAGGAGATTCAGCACATGAAGAACGCGCTGCCAGATGAGGTGAGGGGGCGGGGCTTAGGGGGGCGGGGCTTGGGGGGGGGGCTTGGGGCACTAGCATAGATGGGCACACGGTTGCAGGGGTACCGTGGTTGGGGGGGGGTAGCTTACTTACTGCACAACTTCTTCTACTGCTGCTTAGCTCACTGCAAAATAATATAGTAGCTAAAGCGCGCGATCGATGTGTGGTATGGGAGGAGGATGGCTGCAGTAAGCTGCCGACAGACCGTGCCCACGTATCGGCACTAGGGGTTGAAAACCAAGCGCGATTTGCGCATTTATCGTCTGAGCCTCTTCAATCTTTCCTGCCAAACCGCTCAATCTCTCGGTCTAACAATGCGATTAAAGGAAATGTCCCACGAAAAAAATCGTTGTTGAGTTATTCGTTGGAAACAGTGTAAAATGGGCTAGACAACGAGATGGTCAAAAATCACGATCAGAATTGGTTCGCTAGGCCTTAGTACGTCCATCTGAATGTGCGAGATACGGTAATCTTGTGGGGTAGTTTGTAGTCTAGACCGTCTATTTAAATAACCCCTGGCAATGCCTGTTCGGTCTCGCTCGCCAAGGGGCAGGCAGGGACGAGCTAGGGAAGAGGCGGAGGCGTGTAAATGTGAGAGCGGTGGAGATCAGGCAATGCCACTGGGTGTATTTAGGGGAGAAGAGTGTTTGATTAAACTACAAACTACCCCACGAGATTACCGTATCTCGCACATTCAGATGGACGTAGTAAGGCCTAAAGAAACAATTCGGATCGGGATTTTTGACCATCTCGTTGTCTAGCCCATTTTACACTGTTTCCAACAAATAACTCGACAACGATTTTTTCGTGGGACATTTCCTTTAAGTTGCGTGGTTTTCAAACCCTATTGGGCACCGACCGACCCGGAGTATGGGTGCATAGATGGGCAGGGTTTGCTGGTAGATAGCTGCAGTGGCCCTCCCATACATAACGATCGAGAGATCAAGTCAAAATATTTTCTGTGCAGCAGCTTGACCAATACTTGCAAAAGTTTTACAGTAGGCTACCCAGCCACGGTACCTGCAACCATGCCCGTGTATGGGTGGGTAGGAGGCCCAACATTTCTTCTGCATTTTACTTTGGTAGGCCTATGTTTCCTACAAAATTTCAATTGATAGGCTTGAATTCGTACACTGGCAGGCCTGTTTCTAAAAAAAATGTAGCGGGGGAGGTTGCCCGTATATGGAGGTGAGGGGGGGGGGGGGGGCTTGGGGGGACACGATTCTTGAGGTTCTCTATATACTAGTTTGAAAACCAAGCGGGAATTGCGTATTTATCGCCTGACTCTTCATTCTTCCAGGCTCCTGATCACTTTCTCGGTCTCGTAGTACGGTTAAAAGGCTTGGTTTTTTAAAATGATTTGCTGGTGATCCGCGGTTTCACGACGGTAATTTATTCTGACAATGAGAATGTACCGAACATTAGTTCAGTTTTTTTTCCGTAAAAAATGTGTACTACAATACTGAAAAAATGTGCTAGGGGGCAAGACTGTGGGAAGAACAGGGGCCGGAACACGCATGAATAATACATGAGTGTTTTTTATCCGATAGACATATCTGCTGCTGCTGCTGATTTTCGCTAGTTATGTAGTAGGGTTTGAAAACCCAATCTTTTAATTGCGTTATGAGACCGAGATAGTGATGAGGAGCATGGATGAATGAAGAGAGTCAGGCGCTAAATACGCCTAATCGCGCTTGGTTTTCAAACCCTATTATGTAGGGCAGCCGCGCGGATTTTAGGCCAAAACTAGCCCATCAGACATCGGCGCGGTTATCCGATCCTGATCGCCCATACATACATGGGCAGAGACCCGACGGTCGGGTGGTAGGCCACTCAATTTCTCAGAAACATAGCTTGGTAGGCACACCCCGTTATAGCAAAAAAAATCCCCATTTTGTAGGCTAATCAAAATCTCATTGTATACATTGGTAGGCTCCAAGCTGAAGCAGATGTAGAGTGGTATCGCGCACCTCAAATGCGCCTCTCTAATAGAGGATACGAATCGTGCAGCTTTTGGTGGCTATGTTTCGTCCATCATCCGAAGATGATAGTAAGGCAAAGAGGTGCATGTATGCATTGCTCGTGAAGCATAACCGTGAACCGTGCACGATTCGTATCAGCTACTCTCTAATATGCCTCTATATCGCCCCCCCCCCCCCGGCCCGTCCGCTAATGTTACAGGTTCCACGGGAGTTGTCCTCAAAAGCGGAACGATTTAATACTTTGGATTAAGATAACAACCTATTCCCGCTGATTACGCTGTCCAATTGACTCCTTACGTGTGTTACCGTGGCAGAAATTAATAGAATCGCACAAAAAATTGGAGCTCATCGCGCGCATTTGCATAGACAGTTCGCAATCGTTTGCGTACTTTTTGTCAACTTTCGTGGAATTTGTAATATATCGTCGGCCTCTCAAAGCTCTCCCCTGATGATCAGGTGAAAGTGCGTCGCGTCGACGAGCGCCTCTCCGCGCTCGGCAACGTCATCGTGTGCAACGACCACGTCGCCCTCGTCCATGCCGACATCTCCAAGGTCTTTGATCTTTGATCCTTGGGTGTTCTTTGATCTTTGCGTGTTCCTTGATCTTTGGTCGGTCCAACGGCGGGGTTCAGGAGACGGAAGAGGCGGTGGTGGACACGCTGGGCGTGGAGGCCTTTCGGGTATCGATCGGGCAGAATGCACTGGTACGGTAGGAGGGGCAGGGGGTACTGTAGATGCATAAAGATTATTAAGAGTGGGAGTCGTGAATGTATCCATTAATACTGTCTGTGAACGTAGGATGAGGTCCTATAGCGTAACCTTCTCGAAATCATTCCACTCCAGTCAGCACTCTTGTGATGTTTGTTCAGGTCGGCAGTTACTGTGCACTCTCGTCTCAGGGATGCCTCGTAGCTGCGAAGACCCCTCCCGAGACCCAGCGGGAACTGGCGGCCCTGCTCCAGGTAGCACATAACTTCTCGAGATACTACCTGTTATGTTAGCAGCGTGAATTGAGGGAAGAGTAATCGTGTGAGCTTTCGTATAGCTGACTCTATAGCGAAGTGGCGAAACATAGCTGAAATGCTCCCGAAAGATCGCAATCGCATTTACAATTAGAGGCCGAGAGATTGGTGAGCAAAAAAAAGCATGACGAAATGAAGAGGCGGCGCAGACGATGCATACGGCAAAAGGAGGAGGAGTTTTTGAAATGGCGTGTAAACTCTACGTCCCCTTGAAGGTGCCCGTGGTGGCGGGAACCGTGAACCGAGGATCGGAGTTGGTCGGCGCGGGAATGGCGGTGAACGACTGGATCGCATTTACTGGTATCGACGCTGTCGTCCTCGCTCTTCCTGTAAACCGCGATAGACTGCTGCCACCTAGAACTGCTACCTAGGCAGCTAGCTTTAAGCTCTCTCCGGGCTGATACTGCAGCTTGTACATAGGTGGATGCGCGCGGAGTGAACAATCGGTAGCTTATCGCAGCTTCAAAGGAATGCGAGGATGAAAGCGGCAAGAACAGAAAGCAAGAACGGATACCG
Source organism: Micoletzkya japonica (assembly GCA_900490955.1). Classification (NCBI taxonomy): domain Eukaryota; kingdom Metazoa; phylum Nematoda; class Chromadorea; order Rhabditida; family Diplogasteridae; genus Micoletzkya; species Micoletzkya japonica. The sequence continues at coordinate 29,780 of LS946495.1, forward strand.
TAACCGGAGTCGGTGAATCCAAATGCTCGCAGGTCTCGACACGACATCGACCGAGCTGTCAGTGATCGAGTCGATCTTCAAGCTGGGCGAGCAGGCACCATCGGCCATTTCCAACAACCTGAGGGATACGCTCATCGAGAGCATGCTGTAAGGCCTGTGATCGATCGATACTCTATTGATTTACTGACCTACCGTAATCCACCCATTATTGTTGCTCGTTCCGCTTATCGCAATTTAGCGGTGGAAGCGGCAGTTGTGATTGGCCACCTTGCTTGTTATGACGTCTGGCTGACCCCAGATCGATTGGTTATTGCGTTGTTACCGTATTCCCGTCTACGCTTATATATCAGCTACAGTATCCCCCGGGGAGACTAGAATGTAGTATGAGTTTAATAAGTTCATATTTCTCGAAAAAACGTTGCCCACGTTGCTTCACTATTCCCTCCTGTCTTCCCGTTCACTTTGTTTTCCGTTGTTGATTGTTGGTTGAGATGAAGATGCTAACAACGATTGTGGCAGATGTTGGATCGTACGAGCAATGAGTTGGAATGACTCACGACATTATCTAGATGCGGTTCTTATGCGGCCTACATAGCCACGTGTACGATTGCAACCTACATCCAACTGTGGGACAGAACTTCCCTTTAGAGAGCTGATACCGTAGTCAGATTTTGGCTTAAAAATCCATTCTCAATACGCGTCACGTACGCGTCGCGGTTAGCCACTCGCAGTGCATTTTAAATGTTTTGTGCGCGTTGATTTAAACGGTCGTGATAGCGTGCACGGAGCGGGAAATGGGCCGCCACGTTCTTTTCGCAGTACTTCTACAATTCTTCCTCGGAAGCATAAAGCATTAGGAGGGAAGATTTGCGTATTTATCGATAATGCGATTAAGTTGCTTGATTTTCAAACCCTATAAAAAATCCGTGAAAATGGCCGCTTTCCCGTTCTCGAGTACGGCGAAGATGTTAATGTGTGAAACGAAGTAATACTGTTCGGAATGCCTGGTCACCACCAATCTTACGGTAACAAACTTACGGTTATCGTAAGATATCTTACGGTAAAAAAACTACTTCTGAAGAATCGGACAATGGATGGCAGATCGCCGTTCTAATAATGCACTTATTTTTAATTACGTTGATCGTTCTTTGAACCGTATTTATGTGTTCTCTGGTAGGATCTGTCGTGACCGTAGCCCATTTAGTGTAGTTACAGAGTACACTCGACTCCGCACGGCAGAGGCACACATAAGAAGACGATCTAAGAGGAGGAGGAGGGACACGGGGCTGATAAGTCACTCTCCCTCTCATTCCACTGTTTCAGTGCTCTCTCTATCGCTCGCTCTCGCCGTCTGGACCCTCTCTGCATCTCCTTGGCTCTCTCGCCTATCGCCAACTCTTGCGCACTCTCGTGTAGTTTGTAGCCGTGCGATCTCGTCCCTCCGTCACCTTACATAGTGGACGAGAAGTGCAGCACGCGCGTGTGCATCAGGTATCCCATCGTTCTTGAGGTGTATGGTTCGTACATCATTCGCAACCGCGACGCGTCCCGTCACCAAAAGTAGCGAAAGATATTGGCCAAAAAGATCGCAATAAAATGCTCTTAATCCCAGTTCACCGTTATCACGCGCTTTATTGATCGTTACGCTCTTTTTGATGTTCGTTTTCGGGTTATCTTTATGTCTTACAGTTCCATCCACAAGACACGTCACGATGGCCACTCCGACCTCGCTGGATATGCTGGTCAAGTCTCTGGGGTCGTACGCCGGGCGGGACAAGGCCGTCCGGTCGCTGGCCTTCATCTCCGTCCTGCAAGCTGTCTCGAACAACCCGCCGAGCAAGGAGTGGGCGGTGAGCACAAACGTTTTTGCTGCGTAGAATAGGTTCGTATGCAAATTAGGAGAGTGGAGGCGAGAGAGCATGCAAATTGGAGAGACGCAGAGACATTCGGAATTTCGGAACGCGGACTGGTAAAACGTCGTGGTGGGTAAGCGGGGAGCTTTTCAAGCTCATCGTGCATAGATGGTGGATTGCGTGGAGATAGGGTGTGTTTTGGGGGCTACGTATAGTCTTGGTGAGGATACGAACGAAGCCCATTGTAGGGTCTGGCCAAGCAGCTGTCGACCGCGCGACTCGTCTTCCGGCAGCTCAACCACCCGGGCATGATCAAGGCTTCGGTCGCCCTGCAACGGCAGGCGCCCGCCGATGACGTCGAGAGGTACCGTAACCTGGCTACAGTAGTAGGAGTAGGTAGAGCTTACCTTTTGGTCCACGTGCATCGCCCGCTTCCATAGCTTGAAGCACAGCTGAATCTGCAACGTGAACTTCTCGCTAATTATGGAGCTTAGCTTCGTCCTCCACTAAATAACTGTGTAGAGTGCATCAAGGTGAGACTTGCAGATACTGTGCGTATACGGTAACGGGCGTGTACACCGTCTATGGAGTGGTGGAATTGGCGGCGTGGTTGTCGGAAGCCGGAATCCTGGCCGGCGATTCGGTCCGGCTCTTCCGCTACTGTCTGTACATGTGGCTCATCGCACTGTTTGCGGGTACTATTCGCCAGATACGAGTCCTGTCGAGGAAGGCTGAGTGGAGTGTGGAGAAGGTTAGTGAAAAGAACATGCCATTCGAGGTGGTTGTGCTTCACCCTCCGCGGGATAGCGAATCATGGATTCATCCTTGTTATGGTTTGAAAACCAAGCGCGATTAGCGTATTTATCGCCTGACTCTCTTCATTCGTACATGCTCCTTCTCACTCTCTCGGTCTGACAATGCAATTAAAAGGTTTGGTTTTCAACAAACTCCAATCTTTGTCGATTGATCGTGAAACATAGCCATCGCGAAGATCCGAATCGAGTGCTCTATTAGTGAAGAGAGTAAGGGGATGGACGATGACTTGATCTGGAAGCGAACGGGAGAGTATGAACAGACAAAGAGTGCGCTTTAATGACTCATGAATAGTATGCTGAACGCCTGTCAGGAGTAGGTGTGAGTCAGCTAAGCTTGAACAGATGCAGTGGAGATGGACCGTCATGAGGGGTCATAATTCAGGAGGCAATCTTGTTGGTTTGGCCAGCAAACGTCAATAGTACTACGCTTGATGACGAATCGCAGATTCATCTTTCGTACCAGGGGAATTATGGATAACTGCAATGGCCGATGTTGTCAGAGTTAGAGAAAACGGCCGTCATAATTCCTTCCCCGTAGACGCTCAGCGCTGTGCATTTTTCAAAGCCTTTTGCCGCCAGCGTAAGGCGTACGAATAAAGATGCACTACGTTCCGCTAGTACGAATTTCCCGAATTGCGACTGTATCTGGACCTCTCCAATTCCCATGCTCTCAAGCCCCAGCTCTTTTAGTTTGCATACAAATTTGTCCTATGAAGCAAAGCGATGTGAAGATACCGATGAAGATTTCATCGTTGCAGGTGAAAGACGACGTACTGCTGCTGGCATCGTACGTGTGCGACTTCATCTCGGGTGTCAATTCCCTCCCTCCCGGAATGCTGTGGTCGGGCAAGCTGCAGACCAAGACCACGGCCAAGTTCTCCCTCATCGCCTCGCTCATCGGCTTCTATCGAACGCTGTAAATCGTGAAACCCTTGCATCTATCGCATCTGAAACGAGTCCCTATCATTCATATCAGTGTTATTAGAATTATATATTAGCGCGCTTGGCTCATCTCACGCTTTTATTGTGCATTAAAGGAGCTCGCATTCGGAACCGTAATCTTTTCAAATTCCTGACGGCAGCCTGACGGATTCGATTAATTTCTATTCTATGTCCTCTGCTCTCTCGCTATGCAAATTAGTGCACATTAACATGCCTACGGTACCGAATGCGTCCTCCTTTAACGATTCGACATTCACATACATTCACTTGTCCCTGGTCCCCGTGCTGGCCTCAAAGAGGCTATATTGTTTGTTTGACTGTATGATAAATGCTCCAATGACCCGTTGTTTGGCATGTAAAGCTCTTTAAGGGTAAATGAATCACGTTTCGTGCGATTATGCAAATGACGAACTGACCTGGGACACATTGAGTGGGATGATCTGGTGGTGACACGTTTTCGTGCTGTCTGGTCTAGCATTAAGAACAGTATTACGGTATTCACAGTATACTTCAATGATTACCATATCCTTTGCAGCAGTATTACCGTAATGGGGACAGCCTAATTGATCGGCAGGGACAGCGAAGTTGGATAGCGTTTGAGTGAGGTCAGTTGGGAGGTGGTCTGCTTGAGCATTCTGCTCATTGAAAGCTGGTGATTTTGTGCTAACTTCTAGCCAGGGGATAAATACTCGTATTTGAAATTTACTTTGCGGTAGGGCTAATTTTCTATCGGCGGTAGGGTGGTCATGTAAATCGAGAATTTTTGCGGTGCGGTATGGGTCATTTTACAGTAGAGGACGGTGTACGGGCGGGAGGAGTCTCATGCGAAAGATATAATCAAATACAGTATTTTCCCCCCTGCTTCTAGCATCTTCCCCACAACGATCACTTGCTTGTCTCGAAACCACCCCTGAGGCGTTAAGGGGTTTGTTTCTCTTTTCGCGCGGACAACGAGCGATTGTCCGTAGATAAGCGCTAGGAGAGGGGGGGGAGGGGGTAGATAAGCAGGCCATTGTTGTGAAAGTGCCTCGAGATTGCCGTCTGTCTGTGGGAAAGCGGTGGGCGGAGCTTGGCGGAAAGTTTGAGTTTGGCGACGTGTAGCGGGGAGTATATACAGAGGCGGTGGGGGGGGGGATCAGTTGGCAACCCCCCCCCACTACCTGTCTACTGTAGGGCTACGGTATTGCGGTGTTGCTCCTGACTGTGCCTACGGTAGCTTACTGTATAGCTTGGGGAGCCGGCGAGCGGTTGCGAGGTGGACATAGCTCACTTACTAGCGAAAAGGACGAATGTAAAAAAAATGGGGTGCCTGCGATGGATGCTAACTATTCTCACTCCTTTAGTACACGCGCGCTCTAGCTCTCTAGCTCTCCCCTATCGTTCTCCTCTTCTTCCCTCCTCCCCTTTTTCTCTCCCCCTCCGTCCCCATTCATTCTAGCTACTTTCACTAGGGGCTCTACGTGGATCTCTTTCATGAGAGCCCATATTGCTTTCTTATTCCGTGTATGAATAGGAGCTTTTTTTTGGGGGGGGGGGGCGACATTTACTGTTAGCCATGCAGTTAGCGTAATCGTGAAGAGGTTTGTGTGTTGACTCTCTTCTTTCGCATCACCATCATTCATTTGGAACTGTTCTCTGCTCTTCTGGTGGTCTTGTTTGTTTAGGCGGTGAAATGTGCGGGTAGGGAAGGAATGAAGGGGTAGGGGGAGGATAGGAAGAGGGGG
>LS946495.1:37810-54051 GCA_900490955.1 Micoletzkya japonica
GGGGGGGGGGGGGGGAGAAGAGCATGAGTTGGCATACTGTAGACATAGACTCAGTATGAGCTAGAGGGAACGGGGGAAGCGGACCATGTTCATCATTGCGTTCAAGATTAGAGGATACGAATCGTGTTCTTTTTGCTGGTTATCTTTCGCCCATCCAAAGCAGACGCAGGTTCATTATGAGATCTTGAGTCAAGATCGTCTCTGTAAAGGCAACAACTGTTTATAAAGGAGACTAAAGCGTAACCGAAAACCTGGTCCATTTCCCGTTACCTTACTGCACGCTCTCGCTAGAGCGTTGGGGGGTTGCTAGCCTATATGTCGAACGCATTACATTTCATTATCCATCATAGAAGGAGTGAGCCTACCGTACCCCCCCCCCCGCCCTCCCCATCGGTTCGTTGCAGGAGAAGTTCGAGGCGGTCATCCACTTTGCGGCTCTGAAGGCGGTCGGGGAATCCGTCCTGAAGCCCCTCGAATACTACGCCAACAACATCGTTGCCAGCCTGAACCTCATTGCGGTTAGCCTTCCGCATACTTGGACAATCCGTTCCGTCTTTGCTTGTTCTTTTTCGTGTGTTTCTTGCAAACCGCATAAACTATCTATCTATCTATCTGCCTGCCAATATTTTGTTTGAGAAATGGGCCTCCCACCCATACCCTTAGGGTCGGTGCCTGCGTATGGTTTTGTACGGTATTATTTAGGGCAAATGTATTGCTTCTATTAGAATGCTGGCAAACTGTGTTAATTGCTACTAAAGAGCATGTAGGCTGTCGGCATCAATTTGTTCAGTTTGCGATTCGCGACTACCGTACCCCTCTGTTTAGATGTGCAAGAAGTACGGCGTGCGCAACTTTATCTTCTCCTCGTCGGCTACCGTCTACGGAAGCCCGTCGGAGCTGCCGATAACGTCAGTTTGCGCTTTTATTTTTTTCTGTCCTTATACGGTACGTAGGGGCTACTTACAGTACATACACGATCAGGGTGAAATATGTATGAAATAGCGGCTTTTTTGATTTCCTGCTTTGGTAAATTATGAATTATGCAGGTATAGGGTGGACGCATTGTGCGAAACCGTGTGGTGAAAAGCGTCGGAGGCTGAAGAGAAAATCTTCGCTATCATCTGTGCAAATGCGTCGCGACGTTTTACCAGTCCGTGTTCCGAGATTCCGAATGTCTCTGCGTCTCTCCAATTTCCGCGCACTCTCGCCTACACTCTCTTAATGTGCATACGACTCTATTCCTACGCAGCAGGACGTAGTGTGAGTAGTGTGTCATGAGAGCGTAACGCGGATAGGTAATGGTTAGAGTTCTCCCGATGACCGATGACCGCGTCATCAGAGTGAAGAGACCGCGGCAGAGTTCCGCTAAACTCTCGCTCAAAAAAAAACGAATTACCTTTGAATGCAATCTCAATCTAACCAATATAACTTTTGCCCCCACGAGTCTCCTATCAAGTTGTATTGCTGGTCGCCTTTTCAATCAACTCATCACTCACAGTACCGAAAAATTGGTGACGTTTTCCGATTCATGAGAGGGACGCCATTGCTTTTCCGAAAATTTGAACAAAGAATGACCGCTTTCATTGAATGCTGACCAAGAATCGTAGCCGACGATGAAGCACCGTAGTTGAATTTTAATGATTAGATAGAGATGCTTGTGGAGGTTAGATTGAGAAAAAAATGTTTGATTGTTCTTTGAATCTAATCATCTCATATTCTTTTGGAGAGGGGGCAAAAAACAAACGTTTTCCGCTAGACTGCACTTTAGATGGAGTGGTCGTTTGTCATCGGGAGTACTGTAGCTGTGATTGATATTGCAGGGAGAAGGCTCAGGTGGGAGTGGGCATCACGAATCCGTATGGACAGACCAAGTTCATGATGGAGCAGATACTGAAGGATGTGGGCAATGTGCCCGGAGAGGTTTGGGATATATATAGTGGAATAAAAAGATCCGTCAGTTTATCATGCCGAATATCGGGTGAGAGAGTGTGTGCAAAAGCAAATAAGAGCATTAGACTCATGTTGGAATGAAAGTAACGGACGGACCGGTTTATTCTACTACTATATTTGGGCATTTATTATTGACGGCAATGTTCCGTCAGTCGTCGCTTTCCTATCTCCGCCAGGAGAGCACAGTGGGGTGAAGGCGGGGGGTTCAGACGCAATGGGAATGCCTTTACTGACAGAGCTTTTTCACCAACAATACATAGAAGGTAGAAGTAGGAGAAGTGAAAGCAGAGTCTCGGCACGACTTTATCAGCATACAGAAGGTATCGATCGCAAGGGGCTAATTAGAAAGAAGAAGGCTTCTCAGCCAACATGTAAAAATAGATTACAAAGGGCTAAAAGAGTACGTAAACAATGTTAAGTTTCTTTTGTTCAGAGTGCATAACTTGATGAGAGTGAAGCATTTTTGCATGAAGAAGAGTAGCATTAGCATTGCGAAGTGCGTATTCACGATGTACTGGTCGCATTGAGAAGCAAAACAAGGATGAGGTTTTATTTTCGGGCTGAAACGCATTTGTGGCGGCGGGTTTAACTTGAAATATAATAGTTTTAAAACATCAAATAGCTAAAACTGTGCGAGGGTAGGTTTTCTCGATTCTAGTATTCCTTTTAGTTCTTTTGCTTCATACATCGTTCACCGCCGCAACGTATGTTGCCACCAGAAATATCGAAACATAATGACCAAGAAGCACTCGATTCCGGATGAAAAACGTAAAGAACTTGAATGAATGAAAGCTTTTTTTTAAAGGGTTTACACGATGTTCCGTTCGGAAAATGTAGGAATTTTCATTAAAATTAATTAAAATTCCTATATTTTCCCGCCTCCCCCCGCAGGACTGGAACATCGTGTTGCTGCGCTACTTCAACCCGGTCGGGGCGCACAAATCGGGCCGCATCGGCGAGGACCCCAAGGGACTCCCGAATAACCTCATGCCCTTCGTCAGTCAGGTATACGGTAACTAGTGATCTTTGATCTCTCTAGATTATGTTAGTCTAATAAATACGCAACAAGACCGCATAATGTGTAATTGATTGAGAGCTATTCTAGTATCGTTTGGATAATTTATATATATATACATATATATATATATATATATATATATATATATATATATATATATATATATATATATATATATATATATATATATATATATATATATATATATATATATTATAGCATTTATTACGCAGGTGGCAATCGGCAAGCTGCCTGTTCTGACCATTTACGGAGACCATTGGGAGACGCCCGATGGAACGGGAGTGAGGGACTACATCCACGTGGTCGATCTGGCCAAGGGTCACGTCAAGGCTCTCGAGCGGATCGAGAAGATGGGTACGGTAGGGCGCACCGGTGGTGCTGTCACGGTAGCTGGGTAGGAATATCCCTAACAGTAGTTAGACTGCTGCGGAACATAAATGGACTTGGGCAGAACATATAATAAATGGTCATTTCAACGCACGGAGGAACCGGGATTGTGCTGGATGTGTGCCTAAGCTACCTGTCAGCGTTGTTGACGGGAGTGAAGAGCGTCTAAATGATTGTGCATATTTCAGGCAAGATCGGGACGGAAGTGTACAATCTCGGTACGGGAAGGGGCTACTCGGTTAAGGAGATGGTCGCTGCTCTGGAGAAGGCCAGTGGACGTACTGTACCGACTAAGGTGAGGGGTGGGGGAGTACGGTAGGAGGGTGAGGGTACTGTAGTGTGTTACTAGTGTGTGTGTGTGTGTGTGTGTGTGTGTGTTGGGGTACGGTAGGAGGGTACCCTAGTAGTATTACTGGTAATGAGTGTAACCAGGAGCTTGGAGAGACTCGCGGTTTTTTGTCAAAACATTTACGTTCGTAACATTGTAGAACGGCCGCTTTTCCAGAACTTATGGTTACGCGTTCAAACGCTGCGAATTGCGTAGGCTGCGGCTTGATTCGCTTGTAATCGTATCCGCGAAGCGTACAATCTTCTAAGCAATAGCGGTGATTAGTCGATACGTTCGCCATGTACGGCATGCTATCATTGTATGGGAGTGGATAATCACGACGCGGTGAGGCCGATTGGTTGGCGTAGTCTCTGTCACAAAATATAGCCCCCCCCCCCCCCGTGAAACATACCTCGCGCAGGTCGGCGCCCCTCGTCCGGGCGACCTGGCCACCGTCTACTGCGACCCTGCCCTAGCCGCCGAGAAGCTAGGCTGGAAGGTAAAGATCAAAGATCAACCGCTAGAGTGTAGTTTGGTCTGCTGATCAAAGATCACTTCTGACCGATGCTACAGTCTAGTTTCGTGCCTTCAGGCAGAGAAGGGCCTGGAGGAGATGTGCGAGGACCTGTGGAGGTGGCAGAGCAGCAACCCGAACGGGTTCCTGGCTGCCTAAAGCCCGGATCCCCCCCCTCACCCCTCACCCATCCCATCCGGAAACCCGGCTGGGTTACGCTTCACGCAATCATAATCGCCCCCCCCCCATTCCGCTTCGTTCCTTTTCGTAGTTGTTCTGGCCGTTTGCCTTGACCAGGTTACGGTAATTGTAATATGCAATGGCTACAGTACGCAAGTATAGTGCATGACAGTACTCCCTCCCCATCCCCTTTTGTAGATTAACTTTACAGTAGTCACTATGTGATTAGAGGCTTGTTCTATTCTATCTAAGTAGATTGTGCTAAAGCTAACACCCCACTCCCCCTCCCTAGCTACAACAGTATTTATGAGCCTTCTGTAGAAGTGTCCTTTTATAGTACGACTAACGGTATTCGTTTTATATTCACTTTATACCTGAGTATGCCTTGACCTTTGTAGAATTCACTATTGGTTTTGTATTGCACAGCAAGAGAAGCGATAAAGATTTGGCATTCCATGCGATGGAAGGAAAGAGAAGGTATTACCTTGGTTCAGAGGCCAGACAAAGGAGCTATTTGAGTTGATTAACGATTAGTCAAAGTCGATTCCTTAGTATTTTAGAGTTGAGCTCTATGGCTCGGCAGATTACTGTAGACGAGGCGATGGGCTGAGGATTACGGTACGTTGTATGTATAAAAGTATGAGTACTGTAGGCAAAGACGAGTTTATTTCTCTCCATTTATCATGTTGACATAGTCTTTGACTTGTGGTGTCCTTTATCGTGGAACCACGGTGAACACGATGTATGAATGGTGCGAGAAACATATTCGGACAAGGGGTGCTTCGTCCTCCGCTCAATGAATTAATGTATAATTTTCTGAAATATTGGATGAAATAGTTATTACAGAAGCGTTGAAGTGTTGCTGAAATCGGTAATTCGACAGTCTCAGTTTCGGCCATGAACATAGCGCTCATTGGCCACGTTGACGCGGGCAAGACGACCCTCGCGCGGCTGCTTACAGAGGTGGTTGAGACTAGACTGTAGCGTGATCTTTGATCTTCGGCCATGATCTTTGATCTTTGGCAGGTAGCCTCAACTGCGGCCTTCAACCATGCGGAGGGTCGCGAGAATACGATGGATCTGGGGTAAGGGGGGGGGGGGGCGCAATGTTATGCCTGCGTTGAATGGACAATTAATTGAGAGAGCGGAGGCGAGAGAGCATGGAAATTGGAGTGACGCAGAGACATTCGCAATTTCGGAACGCGGACAGGTAAAAAACATCGTGGGGGAGGGGGGTTGCCCCCCCCCCCCCTCCCCCCGAGGGGTGCAGTGAAACAAAAGCGAATATAGGAGGTACGGGAATGTATTCGTTGTCAGTTGGATAAGGCGCACAGCTAAGATACTAAACCCTTAATCCTTGATGAAGTCAGTCTGCGAGTCACTTTTGCATGGCTACCGTAACCCATTCCCCCGTTCCAGATACTCGTCTTTTTCTTTCATCGACAATCGTCGCATCTGCCTCATCGACTGCCCCGGACACGCGGCTCTAGTTCGCGCGGTATGCCCGTGATCTTTGATCTTTGTACTTTGATCCTTGATCTCTGATCTCTCAGGTCGTGGCCGCGTCATCCGTCATCGATGCGGCGGTCCTCGTGGTCTCTGCCATCCGGGGAATGGAAGCCCAATCGGCCGAGCACCTTCTCTTGATGGATGTAGCCTGTGGGGGACGAGGTACTTTGGAGATAATTTTACTTTTTTTTTAATATTAATTAATCTTTTACTATTTTTGTTTTCAAGTTTTCATGTTGTTGAGGGGTTGGAAAGCAAGCGCGATATGTGTATTTATAGTCTGACTCGCCGATCTCTCGGTTTGATAAAGCGATTAAAGTGCGTGGTTTTCAGCCTAATGTTGTTCAGTATCGTAAACCTTTCTCTAAAGACGGGAATGATGGAATGTTGCAGGTGGCCGACCGCGGGTTACGGTAGTTCTGAGCAAGTGCGATGTGGCGACCGAAGAGCAGGTTAGAAGGCGGAATTTTATTTATCTAAATTTTATCTCTTTGTTTATCGAAATTTGAATTTCTCGCCAGCTTTGTGGCTAATGGCGTGCAATAAGTTAGAACGTTTTTGGTAGGGTTTGAAAACCGAGCCCTTTAATCGCATTATGAGACGGAGAGAATGATCAAGAGCATGGAAGAATGAGGAGAGGAGAGTCAGGCGATAAATACGCAAATCGCGCTTGGTTTTCAAACCCTAGTTTTTAGATAAAGACAGCCGAGCGATCGGTGCGCAAGGCCTTCAAGGCACTGGGACTGCCGCCAGAGCCGGAGATTGTCAGGACGAGTCTAGTTGCCGGCCCGGACGTGGAGGAAAAGGTGGCTGCGGTCAAGACGGCGATCGGACGCATGGTAGAGGAGGTGGAGAAGGGTGAGGAGAGCTTGCTAGGATTGATATTTGACTCTCCCATTTATGATGCATCATGATGGGAAGTTTTCGATCATTCTTTAGCGTTTGACCATGACTAGTAAGTATTGGCATGCGATTTTTGTGTTTTGGTGGGCTTGTTTAACGATCAGCTTATAATGATGACCCGATGGCTCAGTGTGCTTCGGAGTAGAGATGCGCAGACTAGTCAGTACAATGCTGATGTTTCATGCATCATTCTTTATTCTGCTAAAATCTTTATTCTAGTCTCGTCGCCAAGAGTAGCGAAACATATTGACGAAAATGACCCGTCTGCGCAAGTCTACCGTGAAGGCTGAAACGCAATCCAAAAAAGACACGAATCACGCGTACTGCTAATAATAAGCTTTTGCTGATATTTTGCTGGATACTGTAGCATTTTTGGCTTAACTTTGACCTAAATTTGAAATTTGGCAAATTGCCAAGTCGAAAGTCCACATTCCAAGCTAGGGCAGGCCAGCCGGTAGGGTCATCCATCTGTGTGTGTTGTGTGTTGCAGACCGTCTAGCCTCCCCATCAACCTCCTCCGCTCAAGCCAGAAGTGGATCAATCGAACCGCTCGTCGCGGTCGATCACTGTTTCGCCGTGAAGGGAAAGGGTCACGTGATGACGGGCAGTGTGCTGGAGGGAAGAGTACGGTAGGCGTACTGTAGGGAAGGTTGCGGGGGAGGGTGGGGAGGGGGGGGGGGTAGATGAAGGGGGATAGAAGTATAGAAGTATTGAATGAGAGGGTGCTAGTTTGAGCGTACAGGGAGACACTCGCAATTGCTGATAAGGGCTATTTTTTAATTTAAAAAAAAACTAGGTAAAGTCTTCGTGTGAAATCGAGCGTGTTTTCAGGCCAGGCATGGAAATGGAGGTGGCTGGGACGAGGGAGAAGAGAAGGATACGAGAGGTCCAGTCGTGGAAAGAAGCGAGGAACGAGGTGGGATGGGCGCGAGTGAAAAAAAAAGACGACGAATAAAAGGAAGCTGGAAGCCTAGGGCAGTATGGTTGAGCAGTGGCTGAATAGCCCTGACCACTCCTGTCCATCAAGACGACCCACTCCCTTGCATCCCCTTCCACTGCTACGCAGTCCAGATGGAAAACTGTAATACGTATGGCTACAGTATCCCCGTCGCTTGAATGCCCCCTGAATCAGGTCGGTCGAGGGGAGCGCGTCGCGATGCTCGTCAGTGCGCTGGACAGCCCGCCCTCGCGGTGTCTGGTCGGGCCACCAGGTTGATCTTTGATCTTTGAACTTTGATCTTTCATCTTTCATCTTTGGTCTGTTTAAGCGTGAAGCTCGTTAAGGTTCCCTAATTGGCCTAACAAACGTCCGGGCTACGGTCACAGCAATACCGTACTTTCGCCTGCCCGTCAGGAGTGGGTCCAAGGTACGGTAAGGTTGGCAAGGTGGAGAGAGATTGGAGAGATTTGAATTTCTACTCGCGAAAGAGCAGTGAAGAATGAATGAGGAGACGCAAAGATAAAGCTAGTGGAACGGAAGCACTCTCTCCCGATTTTGCCAACACTAGCTAGTACGGTGGTTTTTATTTGGGGTTACTGTAGGATACTGTAGCCCGGGTTATGTGTCTGTAGGATACTGTAGCCCGGGTTTTTTTTCTGGGTATACGGTATCAGCAACAAAAAAAATCCCTCATTTAGGTGCAGATCTCGTGTGGGTACGAGACCGAAACAGCTACCATACGCTTCGGGCGGCCGGAGGGTTACGGTAGTGGGCAGGAGGCGGAGAAGGGGTACGGTAGGATCATCTTCTTGTGCTATCTTTCGCCGCGATGAGCTTCCGAAAGCATCAGCATTGGCAAGAAATGAGTGAACGTTGTCTGGAATGATGTGGCACTCGTATGTATGTTCATGAATACTGTAGGGATGACGGAGGGAAGGGTAGGGTAATAATAATAATAATAATAATAATAATAATAATAATAATAATAATAATAATAATAATAATAATAATAATAATAATAATAATAATAATAATAATAATAATAATAATAATAATAATAATTCTTGCCTTGCAGCCCCTTCGAACTGCTTCCCGACCTGTCCCCTCCCTGCCTCGCCTTCCTCTCGCTCGCCAAGCCCCTCTTCTCCCCCTTGGGCTCCTTCTACATTGCCTCGAGGCTCGAGCTCAAGGGAAAGGTGGGGGCCGAGCCATTTTTGTCGTTGTTTTTTTTTAGCTTTTTTTTTCTCAAAGTAGTTCGTTCTTCCGGCAACGACGGTTGTTAATAAATGTACCTACTAGAGAGGGCATTTTATGCAGTACGTGAAACAGGATTTAACTTGTCACGCAATTTTTTTTTGATTTATGCGTCAATATGTCGCGGCCCGCCTGCACAATATGATGCGTAGAAGAGATTCGTATGCAAATTAAGAGAGTGGACGCGAGAGTGCGCGGAAATTGGAGAGACGCAGAGACATTCGCGATTTCGGACCGCAGACTTGTCCGTGTTCCATACGTGGGCAGGGTCTGCCGGTAACTTACTTACTGCAGTGGTTGTTCACCCATACATAGATATAGCACAATTTCGTAAAGGTATTCTTTTGCAGTGAGCTAACCAATACATGAAAAAGTTTTGCAGTAAGTTACCCAACCACGGTACCTGGAACCGTGCCCACCTATGCCGTGTTGTTCTCTCTCATATTCTGATGTGCAGGGTTGTCGCTTTCCCTTCTACGGCCGCCTGGAGGGTACGGTAGCCGACGAGTCGCCGCCCCGATTCTTCACGCGAAAGATGCGCGAGGGAACGGTATGTCCTGGTCCGGGGATTACGGTAGAGCAAATGGGTTTCAAGGGTTTTCTTTTTATAAGGTCTTTTGGCAAATTCATTCATTCATTCATTCATTCATTATTTATTTATCAATGTCCCAAATTCATGTGCTGAGCAAGGGCATGGGTCCATTCTTCGTCAGTCAGATTCCACCATACGCTCCCGAATATCCTGTTCTTTGACAAATAGTTATCAATAAAAGAGTAGTGCAGCTATTGAAAGCTTTCTCGCGTACATCCCGAAAATGGAATTGCAGCAGATTTCCAAGCTTTTCAGACCCTTGCCCCTTAGCTGAGGCAGTTCTTTGACACAGATAAAATAGTCACGTCGACGGCTTCCGAAGTGCCTACGTTTTCAGCAAAAAAATGGGGGGGGGGAAAAGAATCTTTGAGGTGGAAAGAATGGCCGACGCGCGCACTCTCATCGTGAAGGACCTCTTCAAGAGGGAGACGAAACAGTCGCTCTTCGAGGGCATGCATGTGGTAGGATCTTGGGGGTGTTCTGAAAATATTGGCGCATTATGTTGATGCCCGGTGAGGCTATTGCATAATTGTATACTGATCTGTAAAAGATCTTCTTTCTCAAATAGTTGCATATTGCTGGGCGGTGAATGGGACGTGAACGGCGTATGCAGAAAACGTTGGCTATAAATGTGGACTGTGAAACGTAAGCGAAACCACTTGTTCATCGTGTCCCGTTCATCTTCGCTTCCGAGGCCCAAGGCCATTGTATATCATACACTTAATTTAATTTATCAAACCATTTGCGTAATAGGTGAATCGGGGCACGACTCAATAACTAGCCCGAAATGAAAAAATAGCTATCTAATAATGCCAGTGCGATCCACGCAATACATAAAAAGGAGTGAACACCGAGTACTGAACGAGTATGTGCACCAGTATGACTCTAATAAGCCAGCAAGCATGCGGCTGCTATATAAATGCTATACTGCAACACCTGAAGTGCTTGCACTTGATCTATCGGTTTTAGCTAGAGTGCGCCAAACGAATATGAAAAGAGGGAGGACGGAAGAGAGTAGAGATGTGCAGACTGGTCAGTACAATGATTATGCTTCATGCATCATTCTTAACCGCGACGCGTCTCGTCGCCAAAAGCACTGAAACGTATTGGCCAAAATGACTCGTCTGCGCAACTCTAGAAGAGAGATGGAGGGAGGGCATGCAAATATAATGTATTCGTTTTGCGCATTCTACTTTTAACTGTTCTTCGTTCACCTCAAACCCCCCCCCCAACCCCATTACGCCTACAGCGTAGATAAAATTAAATTAAATTCCAGGTGCTGCTCCCGTGGGCGATGACCGGTCGCCTTGAGGGTGCGTTTGGTGCCTCGGGCAAGGCCCGGATTGCACTGCCTCGATCGCTGACTGAAGACGAGCAGGCGGACGTCGAGGCGGGCGCGGGGGTTACGGTAAGACTGTACCTGAAGAAGTATACGGACGGAGGGCCGATGGAGAGTTACGTACCGACACATCCAGGGGATACGGTAGACTAGCGGGCTTACGGTAGGCGCTGTAAATAGTTGGGTTGTTGTTGTTGTTTTTTTTGCAATGCGGGTGTTTGTCGTATTGTCAGTGACAGTGAATATGAAATAAATGTATACGAACAGTCGTGGTTTAGCTATTGGTGTGACGTCAGAGACGTTTACAGTATACCTACGAGCCTGATTACGGTAGTTCAGGTGTGCTTTAGATGCTCCGCAGACTGGTCTGTCGGGCGGAGGCTACCGTATCAAGGTTGGCTACCGTATGCCCGCGAACGGGTCCCGCGACGATCGTGGCGAGACCCATCAGCGGCTCGGGTACTGTATGGGGACGTAGGAGGCCGGGGAGTACGGTAGGGACGAGGGGCAACGAGGTTATCGCGAAGGTGGAGGTGGAGGGGGAGGGAGAGGACGATGGACTGCCCCAGGACTACAAGAAGAGGACGGTCAAGGTATGCGATAGAGAGGAGTACGGTAGATTGCAACGTTATGCTGCGTAGAATAGAATGCAAATGAAGAGAGAGTTGCTGCGAGAGAGCATGGAAATTGGAGAGACGCAGAGACACTGGAAATTTCGGAACGCGGCGGGAGGCCACCATTTCATCATAGCGATTGGTTCATCAGCAGCCTTGATCTGCATTACAATGAGGGTTGAAACGGGTACGAAACGAGTCGATGCAATGATGGTTTCCCGGTAGCTTATCTGGCCATATAGTATAGGCGGCGTTGCAGGATTACGGTAACGTTGATGAGTATGCAAATTTTAATTAAAATAGAGTGGAGGCGTGAGAGAGTGTGGGGAACATCTAACTGGCGAGAAGCCGTGTGTTGGCTGCAGGGATACTGCACGGGGTTCTCACAACAGTGCAAAATGTGTTAAGCGAACGAGATGCCGAAAAGTAACCCTGATTTCGGATAGGAACTCTCGCACGGGAAACACCGTGTCCCAAGCACGCTGTGACTGTGGCTGAGGAGGCTGAAGGGTATAGTGGATTAAGAAGATCCCCGTCGTAAGATCATTCCGAATATAAGGCGAGAGAGTGTGCAAAGGTGAGAGAATTAGACTGATTTTGGAACGCAAAAAAAACTGACACGGATCGCCGTTTATTCCACTATACTGTAGCTATCAGGAGGTAATGTAAGTGTGCTCGTGTCAGATGGGCAGCCGCCGGCTGGACACGTTCGTCGCCCGCGTTGCCGCCGTTCCCAGCTCGTGAGTTACGGTAGCTGGGGGGGGGGGTTGGGTTACGGTAGCATAGGCACACTACGTCCTGCTGCGTAGGAATAGAGTCGTATGCAAATTAAGAGAGTTTAGGCGAGAAAGCATGGAAATTAGAGAGACGCAGAGACAACTCGGAATTTCGGAACTCGGCCTGGTAAAACGTCGTGCATAGGATGCATCATCGGTCAGGGGGTGGTATAGTTCAGTGATGCATGGGTTCTTTATTTATTTATTTATTTATTTATTTATTGAATACACCGTTAGGTGTGCGGCAGGTATAGAGGGCGATGGTTACTGTATTTAGCGTTAGTAACCGGCTGTGTGATAACAGCGCGTTATTTGTCACGAAATTATTGATTTCCAATCGCTTTCAGGCAATCAGAAAAGCTGGTTCTCGGAGGGAAGGTTCACGTGAACGAGGAGAAGGTCACGAAGAAAGCATATAACGTGAGGAGTTACGGTGGTGATTCGAGGGTGTACTGTAGTGATTGAATTAGAGCAATGGAAATGAACCATAGTTTGTTAGGCAGTGAACTCGTTAATGAACATAGTCTCAAGAAAAAAATCTGAATGTCTCAGAGAATGTTGATCTTGTAACGCATCGGGAAGGAATGTCGCATTCATTCGGCAGCGTAATGTGAGGCGATTAAGGGAAAAAAACCGGGAAACCACCGTTCCATCAAATCGGCCATTTAATCAACCTTAATCTGCATAGAATTAGCGTTGATGAAGCGACCGATTTGATGAAAGGGTGGTTTCCCAGTAAATGGATGATCTGTAGATACAAGAGGGCGACGTGGTCGACATCTGGCTGGAGGCCTGCGAGGACAACGCCGATCTGGCGTATGTTATGAGGAGCGAGGTACGGTAGCACAACGTTATGCTCCGTAGAAAACAAGTTTTTAAACTGTTAAAACAGCGTGTAAAAATGTTAAAACAGCATCTGATTTGCACTTCCTTGTTAGTCTTTGTGTTTCCTGGTTCCTGTAAATACCAGAACTGTTGCTGATGCTGCGTAGAATAGATTTGTTTGCAAATTAAGAGAGTGGACGCGAGAGTGCGCGGAAATTGGAGAGACGCAGAGCAATTCGCGATTTCGAAACTGCTAAAACGTCGTGCGGTAGTTCTTCTGATTTACTGGAAAGGATACGGATGATTTCCTAGGCTTATCAAGGCTTTTTGGCTGTAGACACTAGCCTTTCAAAGCTGTCTGCCTGTTGCTCTTTGTGCTGGATGTGGGGAGGCAAAGACAAAATGAAGAAACTCTTGTTGCCCCTATCGTTGTCTAACAAGCGTTTGCCTACGAAATCTACCACTATCGTATCAGGTTCGCGGCTATGAACTGCATCAATCGGGTTACGAAGTGCACATCCACCACTGGAGACGGTTTCTGGTCGAGAACTGGCGATGACGAGCGGTTACTGTAGAGGCCGGTTATCGATTAATAGACTGAATGAAGAATCATTCTGAGCTTACTGTAGCACAACGTAAGCGTTGGTTGGTCACATGAGTAAGGCGATCGTGTATGGTGAAATGTGCGCTGGCATTAGGAAAATCGCATGGAAGCTCATCGACGGTTTGCCTGCTATTACGAGAATGAGGCTAATGACCGAGTTGCTAAAGCTTCTCCTCATCTTCACGTGCTAAACGCCTCCTTCGGCGTACGAAGCGTCTCTGTCGACTGACGGTTGTTTGTTGTTTTTTTGGTTGAAAGGCAGCCTAACAGGGGCCAAGTGGTAAACCTTGTCAAGGGAACGAATGGGTTCCCCCCCTCCCTGGAATTGTTCCCTCACTTCGAGTCGTTAGTCGTCGTTTGCGGGCTTCGAACGTCCTTTGCAGCATCCCCCCCTTCCCTAATGTCGTGGGAGTGCAAAAAGGGCGAGGGAATACACTGGGGGGAAGGGTCTCGTGCTGAGAGTGTCGAGACTAACCCTCTCGAGAGGGGAAGGTGACAATATGAGTGGAATAAAGGCGTGGGAAGGGGGGGGGGGGTGAAGTATAGGGAAGGCATGTGCAACAACGTTCGATCGCACTTTTCACTCTTTGCGTTGCTTAGCATAGTAAAGGGCAGATTGCCATGAGGCAATGAGCTCAATTGCCTGCATTCAATGCGTTTGCATTGTTGTATAGTGTTGTAGAATAAACCGGTCCGTCAGTGATTCCAAAATGCGTCGTCTTATTCTTTCACTTTTGCACACGCTCTCGTCTCGCCTGCAGACATATCATGGTATTCGGAACGATCTACCGACGTCGGTTCGGTTTAGTACACTACACTTGCTTGGTTTGCTGCCCTTCTCGTCTCCATTGCAGACAGACAGTAGTCGAGTGCGAAGGAAGGTGGGGCGGGTTCGAGTGGATTGGAGCATAGTGGAAAAGCGACTAAGGGAACGGAGCGACATGACGAGGAGGAGTCCAGGAGAGCCTAGCCACGAGGGACTGCGGAATGAATCGAGTGGAGACGACCGACCCCCCGAAATAGAAATAGCTGGGACGAAAATAACGGCGGCCGAAAGCGGGAGGAGATAAGCGCAGAAAACGCGCAAACCAAGGCAGCCTAAGCTGTGAGTACAGCGAAGGGACGACTAATGTGACCTAACTAAGTGAGGAGGACGAAGCGCAAGCGTGGAAAGCTGATTGTTTTCCCGAACGCAAGAAGAAAGTCCGCCCAAAGAGCGTAGCTGGAATGTGCCAAAACGCTTGTTATGCCTCGTGCCGTATTGTTACGGTAAAGCCAATTGTGGCCGAATTCGAAGTCGGGAGCGTTATGTGGTAGTGCATGTACCTCTGAGAGGATACGAGTTCGATACCAATATGCGCATCTATTGGGGAATATGCGCATCTATTGGGGAATATGCGCGCGACAGTCTGTTCAGGGAACACCTCATCCGCCTTGTATCAAGCGTGCAGTCTGGCTCTCTCACCGGTGCCTCTTCTTATACATTCACTGTGGTGAACGATCCTCTCACGGGTGAGCAGTGTGCGAGGAAGGATTTTCAATTCGAAATGGCTTATACGAGGACAGCGAGGAGAACCTCTGGAGGCTCTTGTCTACAGCAGCATGACCCATGACGTTGTTGTCGAGGCCTGACGTCGTAATGGGGAATCCCGCGCACAGACGACGGAACGAAATGTCGCCTAATAAGCATAAGTGCGGAGACTGCTCAAAAAGCAGTGCCCCCCCACTCTACATTACGCGTCTAATGGAGAGAAATCCGGAGACAGCGGAAGTCAAAAAGCTACTCCTTCTCCAATCCCAAGGAAGATGATTCCAAGAACCCGACCACATTCCCTACACAGAGCCTACTACCGTAGCGTGTCCGGATCAGATTGCGGCAATTAGCCCGCCCCCTCGATATATTTAGTGGCCTTCCTGCTAAAAGCAGGCTCGTAGGCGGCTAAAGATATCGAGGAGGGGATGAGGAAACGCGAGCTGTCGAATGACATGGCACACGCGCACTCGTGCGCTCGTCGTTAGCCGAGAGGCGAAGAAGACGAAGAAGAAGAAACTCGACAAGGGTCATATATCGACCAGTAGCCCTTATGAGGCGAAGGTTCTGTAGCAACTACGTGAGCACAGTGTTCTAAATATTAAGCGAACGAACCAATAGGATACGGTATTTTCCGTGCGAGAGTTCCTACCGAAATCAGGGTTATTTTTCGGCATCTCGTTCTCTTAAAGGGAGGAAGCAGCCTCTAACCAATAGTTTTGAAATTCGATGAAATTTCTTCTAAGGTTTCAAAATATGAGAAAAAACATGGTGACAATAAAAAAATTTAAGAAAAAACTCGAAAATCGCATGTTTTATTTTTTCGTTCCGGGCTTCCGTCGTTAACAGGAATGTCGCTTTTGGCTTAATTCCTTTCGCTAAACACAGTAACGTCGTCGTTGGATGAAATTTCAAAAAATCATTTCTCGAATACTATTAATTTTTATAATTTTTCC
>LS946495.1:87080-99462 GCA_900490955.1 Micoletzkya japonica
CTCCTTATATACCCTCAGACTCCCCCCGCGCGGGTGATCTACTGCCGCTCGGTCTATACCGATTCCCACGCAGGGAAGGGGACTCTCGGTCTAGGCCGATTCCCACGCAGGGAAGGGGACTCTTAGAGGGTATTGATTGTGTGTTGTCGCCGACTAGGTCGGATAAGCAATTGTGATTGGTACAACAATGAGTTATAATGTCTCTCATTCGCTTCAACCCCATCGAGCGCTCGCTCTTCAACGATGTGAGTTGTTTTCCCTTTCTGCATTTTCCCTCCCCTTGCATACCGTAACCCTACCCTCTTTCTCGACTACCGTAACCAATCCCTTTGATAGGTCTATATTGCCCTCACCATCAGACACCCCTAGAGTACTGCCCGTTCCTTACTCTTACCGTAACTCTACCTTATCCCTTTAAGGTCTTCGGTGACTTCGCTCGTTTCGAGAACTCGATCATTCCCTACTGGCGTCGTGTTGCGGCCGAAAACGACCTCAACCTCGGATCTGCTCTTGGAGAGGTTGGTTATTTTTACCGTTTACCTTTTTTATCAAAGTTAGTGCCTAGTAGACTATTAGCATAGTTGACTATCCATGTTTGCTCTCGCATGATTCCCCTAATAATTCTGTTTAGATCGAGAACACGAAGGAGAAGTTCGCTGTGTCGGTCGATGTGTCGCATTTCAAACCGGAGGAAGTGAAGGTCAATCTGACTGGAAACGAACTGACGGTGCAGGGACACCATGAGGAGAAGAGCGACAACCATGGAACCATCCAGAGGTGAGGATTTGTGATATTTGGTCTTTGGATAAGGTTTTTTGTCTAAAACTGGGGTTACGGTAATTTCTGAAATTGATCTTGGAAGCAATACGTTAATATTTATTTGTATTAGATTTTGAATGATTCCGGTAAAATTTGGGTTAGCAAAAGGGAAACTTCAATAGTTTCGTACCCATCTATTAGAACAAAAAAACCACGGAGATTACTGTAGCATACCCCTTGAAACCGTTCTTCAATATGACTTTGATCTCTTCAGGTCGTTCGTTCGCAAGTACGTTCTTCCCGAAGACGCTAACCTCGATGCTCTTCGCTCTTCTCTCTCTGACAAGGGTCATCTCACCATCGAAGCTCCCAAGAAGACTGCTGCTGTTGAGCAGGCGAGGGCTATTCCCATCACCCGCGGATAAGATGACCCTCATCTATTCCCTACCCCCTATTTCCGAGTTATCTAGTGTTTCATTTGTTGTTTAGTCTCCCCCCTATTCCATTCACGACGTGTAATGTTTTGTTTCGGAGATAAAATTGTCACGTACAATCTATTTGTTGCTCTTCACGGGATTAGCAGGTTTGGTATGGTGGAGTGGGAATGGAATTGAGTTCGGGGTTGCATAGATAAAAGAAAGACGAACTGAATAACTGATCGAACAGTCCTCGTTAAAATGGGCTTTATATCTTCAGCACTTACGCGGATAAAGGTCCTTTTTCGAATGGGGCTTCCACAAATTTTCACAAATGGCTATCGCGAAAGTACTAGTTATTTATCTGACGCAGTTGAAATGCTAAACAAATTCTGACGGGGTATTGTAACCGCTGAAATCCGACCGGATACGGTAACCGCTCGAATTAAATTGTGGATCGATCGGCTTATCTTCTCTCGTTTTTGTGCGTTCTCCGTTCGTCGCGTCGTGTTTATTCTATTTTTTATTTGTTCCAGCGGTTATGACGAACCTATACCGGTCGTCAACCCTACTATCTTTATGGCTTCCATTTTCTTGCAACCTAGGATCACGATTTTTGATATGTACATGATTAGGTTTGCTTTAGCTGGTTTTATTATCGTGTTTTTCTCTTTCCGACCCATAAATTCAAGCTTTCTAGCTCAAAAAGCGGTCCCAATCGGAGAGTGCAATTCTGTTCTTTCCAGGAAGTAGACTACTTCCCGGATGTCCGTTCCGGCGCGCAAGTCGAAGCGCATCTCGTGCCGGTCGCACGTGAGCTACGGAGAGGACAGCACGGAGCCGGAGGACAGTGATATGGTCAGTGGAAAAGCGACAGACTGTGCGAAGATGAGAGAGTGCGAGGCGAGAGAGCATGCAAGTTGGAGAGATGCAGAGACAGTATTTTGAGCACCGCTAGTGTTTATAAACGCTCAAGCCGCCCTCGTGAATTTTTCTGGGCAATATGATCCTGCAAAATGAAGATAGCGAACTAATTTGGGCCTACAATACATATTTCGGGTCGATGCCCGCGTATAGAGACAGTAGCAATTTTATTCAAGCACTAGATCGTACTCCCGGCTCGTTTTTTTTTTAAATTTAAATAATTTCGCTTGAGGAGACCGTGCCTCCCACCACGAAGAGGCGACGATCGCGGAATACCGGGAAGTTTTGTTGTGGGACTACGGTAGAGGGAGGAGGAGGAGGAGGAGGGGAGGTGGTTACGGTAGGCGATGAAGTGACGACCAACGGGACTGAGTCGGTCAATGGAGAGGAGGAGGTGAGGGTGAGTGGGGTGGAGGGATTTGCAAAATAGTTTTATCGACGAAAACGTTCCGGCAGTAAACGCTCGCCTAAGTCGTCTGCGTCGAAAATAAGTAATGGCAACGTATGGGGTTTTTGGCTTGACAGAATGCGGTTTACTAATTGTAAGTCTCTAAGCGATGAGGGGGCTCGACGTGGTCTGCTTTTGTACAGGAGGCGGCGGTGGTGGAGGAGTCGAGGAATACCGGGCAACCGGGGACGGGGGAAGGGACGGGGGGCGAGGGACAGCTGCGTGCGAAGAGCGAGCAGGGCGAGGGGAGGACGGAGAGTCAGAATGAGGTACGCTTCCTATATATTCGGATATTCAGAGACGGCGAAAGAACAATGAGCATGTGTTGACAAGGAGAAGGAGAGCAGTACCAATCAGTCATACGTGGGCACCGACCCACGACCGTTTTGCACCTACATTTAAAAACGGCACACACTTTCAGCCTACTGTAACGGGAAAAATTTAAAAAATGGTTACCGTACGACAACTCTCACCACGAAAATGGGCGCGTTCATACGCGTCACGCTTCAAATACCTTTGGAATGACTCGTTTTTATCGCAAACTGAACTGCGCTATCGCGAATTGAAGTGTGCCGCTTGTAAAGCATTCTTAATGTCTTAGCTCTGCTCATATAAACGGTCGTGGACCCGAAGCAGTATGGGTGGTAGGCCCAGATTTCTTCGGAATTTTACTTTGGTTGGCTTATATTTTCTACAAAATTTCAATTGGTAGGCTTGATTTCGTGCACTGGTAGGCCCATTTCTCAAAATATTGCGGGGAAGGGTTGCCCACGTATGGTACTAATTCGATTGGACTATGTGTTATATTACATAATGTATAGTGGAATAAAAAGATCCGTTGGAAAATCATTCCAAATATCAGGCAAGAGAGTGTGCAAAAGTGAGAGAATTAGACGCATTTTGGAACGGAAGAAACTGACGGATCGCCGTTTATTCCACTATAGCTCTTTTCGTTGGCACACAGGCCAGGTGGGTGGTTGTCCACGGATTTTGCTTGTGTGCTAGAGGCTTAAAATCGGGTACCTTTTTGACGATATGTTTTTTTTCGTTGTTTTTGGTGGCCAGACGCGTCGCGGTTGTGAATGATGTGTGAAACATACGCATCAAAAGGAACAGATTTTTTCTATTGTATCTCTATTGTATGCCCGGACGTGGTTGTAAGCTCGGACATGATGGATGCCACGAAATCATAGTGTGTCGAACGCTAGTAAGGATGGCGGTGTCTGGTTTTTCAATAATTATATAAGGGGGGCTGCAGAAATGTCGGTGATTTTCGCTTGCATACGTGGGGGCACAGATCCGACGGTCGGGTGGTAGGCCTCCCCTCATTTTATCAGAAACATAGCTTGGTAGGCGCCTTATTATGACAGATGCCTCATTGGTAGGCTAACCATAAGGTCAAGTTATTCACTGGTAGGCTCTAGTTCTTCAAAGTAATGGACGGTAAAGGGCTGCCCACGTAGTATAACATACGGTGAACTAAAATGTCTCGATGGAATCTTGCCACAAAGGCAAATTGGCAAGAATCCAGATGGAATCTTGCCAATTTGCCTTTGTGGCAAGATTCCATCGTGACATTTTAGTTCACCGGGTCTTATATGCTTCGCTTGGACAACGGAGAGTTGCAGGTCCACAGTGTGTCCAGCTCGTATCGACCTAAGATGACACTGGGAGCGTTGAGCAAGGTGCGTGTTAGGTTTACCTGTCCTACAAGCTTGCCAGTTCTCTAGTTTCGCATATTATTGGACATCATTCGCCTAGACTTTATGCCTTTCGTACTAGGGTTCTCTTTCTCTGACGCCTTTCTCGATTACGTTTTAGTGTTGCAGGCATGGCCTGATATTTATGGGAACTTGAAGCAAGCATACCCGAGAAAAAAAGCGTCAAAATGAGAACCCAATCAGACATGGGTATGAGCCCGACAGGTGGTAGGACCCGGGTAGCTTATCTTTGGTAGGTCCCGTATAATTCAGTGAAATCTGATTGGCATGCTGCTCAAAGCATTACTTCATATACTTATTCTTATTCTAAATAATAAGATGGTCTGGCCACATGTGAAGCCACTACGTTCCGCCAGTCCGAATTATGCCCGATTGCGACATGATCTGCCCTTTGGAGCCGAATGTTGTGATGAAGCCGGCGTCTTTCAGACGACGTCCACGTCGACGACTTTCGCCGTTGTCTTCGACGTGTCGCTGTTCGAGGAGGACGAGGTCGTCGTGCAGTTGAGGGGACGGCAACTCACCGTCACCGGGACCCACGATGACAAGAGGAACGGGAATGCACAGAGGTTGTTGGGCATACATACGTGGGCCCAGTACGGGTGGTAGCCCCGATTTTATCGTTCATAAAATTGCCGCCGGATTTACATGAATGATAGCCATAGGTGGGCACGGTTGCAGGTAACACGTGGTTGGGTGACTTACTGCAAGAAAATTCCTGCATTGGTTAGCTCACTGCAAAATAATATCTTAGCAAAATTGTGCGATATCTGTGTATGGGAGAACCAGTGCAGTGAGTTACCGGCAGACCCTGCCCACGTATGATGGTAGCGCCCCGATTGTTTTGGATGGTACCCCTATTTTTGGATGGTACCCCTATTTTGAAAGTATCTCCGGGTCAACTGCCGACGACGTATGCAGAGTGGTGGGGGGGGGAGAGCATGGAAAGTAGGGAGAGGAAAAAAACCCATTCCTACTCACAACGTTATGCTGCTGCGTAGAATAGATTCGTATGTAAATTGAGAGAGGCGAGGCGAGAGAGCAT
The DNA here is from genome assembly GCA_900490955.1 of Micoletzkya japonica. Taxonomy (NCBI): domain Eukaryota; kingdom Metazoa; phylum Nematoda; class Chromadorea; order Rhabditida; family Diplogasteridae; genus Micoletzkya; species Micoletzkya japonica. The sequence continues at coordinate 92,394 of LS946495.1, forward strand.
GGAAATTGGAGAGACGCAGAGAGACATTCGTCGCAATTTCGGAACGCCGACTCGTACAACGTCGTGCGAACTTTGTGTACTAGGGTTTGAAGACCCCAAACCTTTTAATACGCATTATGAGACCGAGAGAGTGATGAGAAGCATGGAAGAATGAAGAGAATCGGACGATAAATACGCTAATCGCGCTCGGTTTTCAAACCCTAGTGTGTGCCGCATTCGCAGTTGGGTGGCCTACTGCGGAATTTTGGCAAGTACTGAGTAGACTGCTGCAGAAGAATATCTTGAATAGATTTCGCGATCGTTATGTATGGGGAGACCTATCCATCCATACATGGGCTAGTGTTAGTCCGAATATTTTTGCAGGCTGCCTTACATAATTAGTAATTAGCAATTACATAATTAGGCAAAATCAAAAGCAGCCATCCTATCGAGTGTTTTACTGTGATTGCCTAGTGCAGGCAGGCACCCATCTCCTAACGTCGGATGGGACAATCACGCCCATGTATACAGGAAGATCGCTACAGTAACCTGGCCTAAAACCCTGCATATCTACTAGGGTTTTAAAATCGGTTACTGTTCGACGGCATGTTTCGTGGTTTTTGGTGGCCAGACCCGTCGCGGTAATGAATAATGTGCATTAGAGAGCGACGGGAGAACATGTTTTCATTCGAACAATCATTTTTTACGTCATTGTTCCTTTCGGACGGTAGTTCAAACAACGTTGTTCGAACAATGGAGGGAACAACGAAAGGCACAATTATAATTGAGTTATCCTCTACTTCTCTCTCTCTCTTTTCCTTCGTCGTTGCCTCAATCAAGAAGGCTAAATTGGTCAATAATGAGATTAAAAGCAACGAAGAATGAAAAAAGAGAGAAATGGAAGAGGAGGAGGAAACGAACAATTGAAGTGATTATGTAAAAGTTGTTCGAACAACAGTCTCGTTGTTCTGAGGGACCCATTCGAACAACGGAAAAGGTGCGGGTCGGTGTTCGAACAATTGTTCCCTCGTCGCTCTCTAATCTGCATCAAAAGCATCAATAAGCGTAAGCATCAAAAGCAACCGGATTTTAGGCCTCTCATATCTAAATTGGTCGTACATAATGCCTCGCCGTCGTGTTGCAGCTGGTCCTTCTCCCGGGCGCTGGTCGTCCCAGAAGACGTGCTAGTCGAGAGTCTGACGTCGTCGTTGTCCCCAGAAGGCCGGCTGACCATCGAGGCCCCAGTCAGGGTGGAAGTGACCCGCATCATTCCCATCAAGAGGGAGACCCCCGCCGAGTGACGGCATCGGAGGAGCTGTTTATCACATTGTGAATGGGTGCTAATTGTAAGCACCGCCAATCGGTGCTATTTTCATAATCATAAAAAAGCTCCAGGAGAGTGAAATGCTGGTTTGCTCTCATAATTATTGTTATTGTTATTGTTGTTGTTGTTGTTGATGTTGTTGGTTTTGTAGTTCCGCACAGCGAAGTTTTATGTAGAAATTTTGGCAGCTAATCAACTGCTTTGTTTCTTTCGTTCCTAGTTTTGTTGTATGAACGGTATGCGTTAATGAGCATGCAATATGAGTGCACCCAGTGAATACTGTGAGTGAAGTGAAGTGCCGTGAAGCGAAGCAGTGCGGTATAGTGTGGTATCAGATCTCAAATTTGAGATGGTTTTCAAAGAAAATTAATATTTTTCTAACATAACTGAAGAACAGACGAACAGCAAAAACAACGTGGTAAGGCATTTATCAAACTTTCAGATGCATAATTGTATCAGCCAGATGAATGAAAACATCAGCAACAGAAGAATGAACAAGTACGTGAAGGGGAAAATGGCGTTTACTAGTCCAACATGGAAACAACAAACATCAACTTGCTTTATAACAAATTAATTTTAATATTGTGCTATGGTAGCGACTTATCAAGAAGAAACTAACATTTTAACAGTAAACGTTTGGTCCAACACCAGAAATAGTCAAGGTTAAAAAGTGGGAATCAAATGAGAATCAAGAAATTCAATCTAGTTATAGATATGATTCTTTAGTGTGGATTTAGAAGAATTCAAAGAGTTTTGGGAACATACGTGGGCACCGACCGATAGTGTGAGTGGTAGGCCCATATTTGTTCGGAATTTTCCGCTGGCAGGCCTATACTTCTTACAAAATTTCGATTGGCAGGCTTGATTTCGTACACTGGTAGGCCCGTTTCTCAAAATACTGCAGGGAAGGTTGCCCATGTATGTTTGGGAATAAGAGGGGAGTCATGTATTGAAAACGTGCAAGAGAAATATTGGAGAGTAGAGAAGTGGGATGAATATGAGAATGTAAAGATAGATGAGTTTTCATTATTTTTCATTAAGGTTTTATAGGCGAAACAGTAAGAAAAAAGAGTCAAGGAAATGGGAAAAAGTTTCCCACGACGTTTTACCAGTCCGTGTTCCGAAATTCCGAATGTCTCTGCGTCTCTCTAATTTCCATGCTCTCTCGCCTACACTCTCCTAATTTGCATGCGACTCTATTCTACGCAGCAGGACGTAGTGGTTTCCCGATGCAGTAAAAAGATTCAGAGTATGATGATAGTTGTTTCATCAAGCGAAAGACTATTTTTGGTAATAAAGAATCAAAATGAGGTAGATTTAGATGATATGACCGGCTGAGAGTTATATAATCTGACAACAGAAAGTTGAGTATGTGAATCAAAATGAGAAGAGTTGCAAATCAACGGATATTCAAAGTAGCCCACAGAAATCCCGTCCAAAAATGCAAGGAGAGAATGAGGCGGGTAAATCAAACTATCACTGATCGAGCTCTCGATTGCTGGATGCACAAGATTATCTCGGGTACCACTTTTGGGTACGTCTTTGCCACTTCCCACCATCCAGGAAGAGCTTGTGGCGAAGTCCTTGCAAAGCTCTGAACGATAACATGCATAGTGAACTTCACTTATATATGATTTATGAATATTCTTAGTTTCCTAAGAGGTAATAAGCTTATTGTTAGTAATCGTGAATATTTTTCCGCGAACCTGCTTCCCAGTCGAATTATCTTTATTTTTTTGCGTCTTACCTGGGCAGCGTATTGTATCGCATTTCTCATGTTTTGCCTCCCTCCGAGCATTGCTCGAATCGCCGCTTTGAGGTCTCTTATGGCCACGAGCTCACCTGAGATGCTTTGCTGATGAGCTTTGAGCAAGAATGGGCGATGCTTACTTGTCGGGTACTTGTAGTATGTGATCGGCCGGCAACAGCTGACAATCTCCCTCATGAGGTCGTCGAAAGTGAGAAGCTGGTTCCATCCATTGGTTTCCGATACGCCTCGGATATTCCGAGTTATGAACTGCAAGATTTGTGATTTATTGAGGTAAAATTGTCGCACTGTTGGTTAGCTTATAAGCTAATTAACTTGTATAAGGAATGGGGAATATTGAAAATATTATAGTAATATGAAATTTGAGAAGAAACTAACACTGACGGCTTCATTGCGAAGCTTTGGTAGAGTGATCAATGTGGTATCTATTAGACACAAGCAAACGTTGTTGACATCTGAAAGATGTACTTTTTTCTCTCAATCCAGGCTGTCGTCATAATTAGACAATCATAATTAAACCATTTTCCCATGGTCAGGATTCAGTCGTCTATTGTAACAAGGGGCTTCAGGTCGGCATGTAACATAATAGCGAAAATCTTATGGCATTCACAGCATTCCGGCCGAAGGGAGAGGGGGTGTGTCTAATAGCGAAGTGGCAACACATTTTGAAGTTTCGCCTCTGAGTTTTGAAGTTTTGAAGTATTGCTGCTGAATGAATTTTCGCCAAATTTTGGCAGCTCTTTGGACTGACGGGGAGGAGGAGCTTTTTGAATTGGTGAATCTTCGCTCGTTTTTTTACGTAGGGTCGATAGATCATAGCGGAGAGCGTCATTCGCTATTCGGGAATGCTTACCGAGCTTCCTGATCAAGCATGCTTCACAGTGATCTCGCAGGCCGGCCACATCGTATTTCTCAGCGGCGAAGAGCAACTCTCGTGCTGAACGCATTATTTTGCTTTCTTGATTGGGCTTCAACCTATTGAGTGTGCACAAAAAGGGCATGTAGTGGAACGAAAAAACCACAATTACCATATTCTTCGACATCGCAGCTTCCGGAATACATGTACGTTAGAAATATTCCAACCACGTCCGCTTCAAGATCCCTGATCTCCATTGAGTTGGCGTTCGTCTCAGCTGTCGAATGCCTCATCATGGCCTTGAGCACGGGCGATCTCGCGGCCAGCACGAATTTGTGCACGTTGAATGATCCACAAACACAGAATAAGGAACTCGATGTGAACAAATCTTTTTTGGTTTGGGCATCCCATAACGTACGCCAATGGTTAGAGACCTACCTACTGAGCTCAAAGTCTAAAAAGCTAGCTTACCTGGCTCCAACTTTAATGCTAAAGTCGGCCAGCTCTCCTCTTTGGTACATTTCGTAGATGTCAGAAGACAAGTTCCCGTCTATCCGCCTGCGGATGTACTGAAAAATGCACAATCATTGTCAGCACGGCATGTGCTCGATACTTTAAAGTTCCAAAAGATGTAAAAGTGACGGTTTAGGAAGTAATATGACGCAATAATATGTTCTTCCTATTTTTAAGGGCAACCGCCACTTAATCTAATCGATAATTTCATTAACCTTGATTAGCTGATGAAATGACCGCTTTGATGAAATAGATGTTTTCCGCATTTTAATGAACGTGTTGCGCATTTAATGGATACCATGCTTATGCTTATCTTGCATATTTGAATTATACTTACAATATCTCCTTATCTACCGTACCTTGTCCATCGTTCGTCCTCCAGTCAGTTCCAGAGGTGCCGTCGGGGCCCTTAGGATGGCGATTGGCTGAATTGTGCATGAGTTCCACCATACATGGGCTAGTGTTGTTCGAATATTTTTGTAGTCTGCCTTACGTAATTAGGGAAAATCAAAAGTAGCCGTCCTAACAAGTGTTTTACACTATAATTCTCTGGTACAGGCACCCATCCTAACGTCCAATCGGACAATCACGCCCATGTATGAGTTCCACACACTCAAGGATGTTCGTATTGGGTAAATATAACATCTTAAAAAGCTTGAAAAATATGCTCGAGTATCACACGTTGATACATGTGAGGGGAATATTAGGAGTGTCGTTTGCATCAACTACGGAAATATATATTTTAATGAATGGTGCTAAAGACCAAACGGATACCTTGCCTCCGAAGTGGAGCGGATAGATAAGCTCCTGAAATGAGCACGGATATTGTATTATGGAGTGAATTCGCGTACTTTTGTCCTCTTGATATATTCAGAAGTCTTGATCAGAACCATTACAAGATGTAGTCTCTCCACTGGCAGAATTACTTGACCTGTAATTAATGTGTTTGATCGTCAGTCTAATATTGTTCGGGTTTAAGAAAAATAACCTGTTTCAAAGGAGAATACGATTTTGGCGATCTTCACTCGGTTCTGTGAGTATACATAAAGGGAGGCAATCTGTAACAATCAAAATGCATGATTGATAACTTTTATATCTTCATGCTTTCTTATTGCTGAAATAGATTGCATCCTTGTGAAGAAAATTTCGTTCTCATACAAAATAATAGTACTCTACCCCTTTAGTCGATATCTTATCTCTTGATCTGAAATAGATGCATAGCAATGCGTAAAGCAGCTTACTTCTGTCCTATTCCACGTGGTTGAACCTGCGCACTCCAGGAAGTAGAATGCGAATAGTCGGCTGTCCTAAGACATTAGGAATAAGATAATAAGAACTTTGCCGGATCTCTATATCATGCAATATAATTTCTTGCTCCTGAAAAATCCAATGAAAATACGAGAAAAAAACATCTCGCACTCACACTTCCGAGTTTCTCCCTAATTTCGATTTTCCCGGTGATCTTGTTCGAGCGAATGAAATCTGCAAGTGTGGCAGTAAGACACACAAACTTTTTCTTGAGTTAAATGTACCACATCTACTATTTTCCAATTGATTCAAGTAGACAAGTGAGATACCCGGGACTGTAGAGTTGATAACGACTTTGAGATCTTCATCCCTCAACTCATTCGGCATTGCGATCGTCGGTATCACAGGATTGGGTCGAAATGCGGGCATCGCCTCTGCGTAGTACAGAGGCACGTGCGCTCGCACCGTCTGCTGCGTAGTGGCCTGAGAGATGTTAGGTTACCCGAGCTAGGTAGGCGGTACTAATCGTGACCTAATCGTACTTTAGATTAGAACACGAGAAAGGGCTGAGCGCTGTTCTTTCAACATATTATTGTGCCCGTTAGATGCTTACTATGAATCATATTCGTTGATTTGTAAATGCATAGGATACCCTAAATTCCAAAAAAAGCATACGGAGTAGTCATCGTCAATGTCGATTTCGGCCGGGGCTTCCTTCGTGTCTTCTGATGCATTGTCCCTTCTCGCAGGCATCGCTGGCGCTCCCTTCAATATTTTGAATTTCGAAGCTTGCTGACGCTACGACATGGCAATATAAGTGATGAGAACTTAAAAAAAAATCATTTGTCCGGAATACACACGACATGACCGCACTGAGCAGATTCTCGTTAGGGTTCCGTTCACTCGGGACAAACACGCTTTTTAAATTTCCATCTTTTCATTTGAGACTTGTTTTGGTCTCTACACTATAGATAAAACTATTTGAAATGGAAAAACTACCCGAACTTACTTAAAAACAGGGTTAGAGCTCTCTTGACGTATGTGGTGGTGCAAAATATCGTTTACCCGACCTCCCCCTACCGTACCCTGCTTCCGCTCGGTTCATCCTCTCCTCCAGTTCGCCTTCTCTTCCTTCCCATCTGCTCACTCTTCTTCTCGACCTGCTTGAAATACGATTTCAATCAAATCAGTTACAATGAAGCTTGATATTAGAATATTTTCTTTTAATACACCAAAAGCAATCATATAAATCTACACCATCCTGACCCATTTATCTCATATTCTCTCCTATTCCCTTAGGGTTGATCAATCGATGTTTAGTTAATGACACGGTGAATGCATCATTCTACCCTATTGTTCGAGTTTCATCAAATTCATCCTC
>LS946495.1:106070-131064 GCA_900490955.1 Micoletzkya japonica
GGGGGGGGGAGGATGAATTTGATGAAACTCGAACAATAGGGTATGCATTCACCGTGTCAGTAACTAGACATCGATCGATCAACCCTAAGGGAATAGGAGAGAATATGAGATAAATAGGTCAGGATGGTGTAGATTTAGATGATTGCTTTTGGTGTATTAAAAGAAAATATTCTAATATCAAGCTTCATTGTAACTGATTTGATTGAAATCGTATTTCAAGCAGGTCGAGAAGAAGAGTGAGCAGATGGGAAGGAAGAGAAGGCGAACGGGAGGAGAGGATGAACGGGGTGGAAGCAGGGTACGGTAGGTGGGAGGTTGGGTAAAACGTTCATAGGGTAAATCTTTTGCACTCATACTTCAAGAGAGGTTGAGTTGAGGAATTAACAGTGCATGCACCTGGTTATTCATTTTATGAAACAGTTTTCCAACCCTACCTATGTCGTATGAAGAGAGTGGTGGTGGTTTTGAGCAAGTGATTGCTTTTTTCTTTATCGAGTGGACGCAGAACAAGCGTGTCTAATGTAACTAATGGAAATTTAAAAAGGATTGCTTTTTAATATTTCAATTACTTATATTGTCTCGTCGTAGTAGAAAGCTTCAGCGTCGCCCACATATACAAAATAAGGGAGAACTCGAGATTCCGGCAAGGAGACAGGATGTATCACAAGACATGAAGGAAGCTGAGGCCGAAATCGACATCGACGTCGACTACACTGTATGTTTTGTTTTTGGAGTTTTGGAGTTATTTTGGAGTTTAGGGTATCCAATATTTATAGAATAAAGAATGTGGGCGATGTTAAAGGAGCTGGCCCACGAGCACGGTAGCATTTTAAATTCGCGGGCTACCCTTATATGCAATTTAGGCCTTTCCGCTCATCTTTTCCCATCGTTCTTTTTGTTAAAATGATCGGAACAACGTGAAAAATCGATTTGGCAATGAATCGGAGCTGTATATCATAACGGTCAGCTAGTATATCCAATTTTGTGAAAAGCGCTTTGCTCTTTGCACCTTCAGTACTCAGCGGAGAGTGAATCAAATCGCATAAGATTCAGTATACCCGATCAAGATGAATAGATCTAAAGAATGACGTAAAGAACGAATAGGATCAGAAACTCGTGGTACGGCTCCTTTAAGTGTAAAAAAGTATGGAGAAACTAAAAACCGGAAATGATTATTCACTACAACTCTCTTACGTTCTGCTTGCTAGATTGAATAAGCTAGATTAGGATGGCCAAATGTGGAAACTGGGATGCTGCAAAAGAGGAGATAAACGAAAGGAGGGAGGGTCATAATCTAAAATACCACTAGCCCATCTGAACAACTTTGAAGTAACCCCAATATCTTTCTATCAGGCGACGACGCAGGAAACCGTGCAAGCCGATGTCCCTCTGTTTTATGCAGAGGAGATGCCGGCATTTCGACCTAACTGTGTGATACCGACGATCGCAATGCCGAATGAATTGAAGGATGACGATCTCAAAGTCGTTCTCAACTCTACAGTCCCGGGTATCGCATTTCTCCACTTGTAATGGGTTGAAATGTAGTATGTAGATCTGGTCCTTTCCTCTCAAAATAAATCTGGTATGTCCTACTGCTACACTTGCAGATTTCATTCGGTCAAGCAAGATCCTCGGAAATATCGAAATTATGGAGCAGCTCGGAAAGGTGAGTGTGTGGGGGGGGCACAACATTCTGCCCGGTGAAGAATGTGTCTAATAGCGAATTGACCAGAGTTTTTGAATTTACTCAGCAATGGCAGAACAAAAGTGCGTCAAATTTTCAGAGCATCTTGATCTCATAGTGACGAGGTGAAGTATTTGAATTCATAATTTTCAATTCCCTGGTTCGCCCACAGGATCGGATCTTATGCGCAGAAACCGCTATTCGCTAATCGAACGCTAGGAATGCTGTGGGGGGGGGGGGTTGTCATAATTTCATAAGGTTTTTTCAAGCATAAGAAATTATATTACGTGGCATCCTGACAAAATTCACAGTGTTCTAAATGTTAAGCGAGCGAGCCAAAATACTTAGGATACAGTGTTTTCCGTGCGAGAGTTCCTACCGAAATCAGGGTTATTTTTCGGCATCTCATTCGCTTAACATTTTCACTGTTGTCAGAACACTGTGAATTCTGACAAAATCTTTCAAAATTCTTATTATCTTATTCCGAATGTCTTAGGACAGCCGACTATTAGCATTCTACTTCCTGGAGTGCGCAGGTTCAACCACGTGGAATAGGACAGAAGTAAGCTGCTTTACGCATTGCTATGCATCTATTTCAGATCAAGGGATAAGATATCGAGTAAGTACGTAGATCTGTATTTTTGGTATAGAAACCATGAAGATATCACTTTATGGTTACAGATTGCTTCTCTCGAACCATTCGTTCAGAATGAAGTGAAGATCGTCAAGCTCATATTCTCCTTCGAAACAGGTTATTTTTTAAACTAGAAAAATGTATTAGAATATTTGACCAATTATGAAACACATTAATTACAGGGCAAGTGATCCTGCCCACGGAGAAGCTGCACATCGTACTCGTCCTCCTCCACTCTTCCCACTACATCAGACGGTCGAGAGTACGCGAGTTCACTCCATAAGAATGTTACATAATGTTCATTTCAGGAATTTGTCTACCCGATACACTTCGAAGGCAAGGTACATCTGTCTATCTGTTGTCTATATTTCTGTTGGCCTTCAACATCCTTGACTAATTAGAAAAGTTTCGTATTTGAAAACATGCATGTGATATTCGTGCATCTCTTTTCGTGCCTTTGAAGATGTTCTAACCCATCCCCCATCCCCCCTTTCCCTAGCAACAATTCAGCCAATCGCCATCCTCAAAGCCCCGACAGCTCCAATGCAACTGACTTCCGGACGAACGGTGGAGAAGGTAAATACGGTACGATAGATTTAGAGATATTGGGAAATACAACCTTAAAGTATAAAAATAGCACATAGACGCAGGCATATACCCACATTTTTCCAGCACACCCACAGACAAATAGACGGGAACTTGTCTTCGGACGTGTACGAAATGTACAGAAGTGGAGAGATGACCGACTTTACCGTCAACGTTGGAGCAAGGTCAGCTTGCTTTTTAGACTTTGAACTTTTGCTAAGAATGCAGCATCACAGTGTTCTGACAACAGTGAAAATGTTAAGCGAACGAGATGCCGAAAAATAACCCTGATTTCGGTAGGAACTCTCGCACGGAAACTATCGTATCCTAAGCATTCTCGCTCGTTCGCTTAACATTTAGAACACTGTGGCATGAGCATTGACGAATTATAGATAACGCTAATTGCATTTACTCCCTCAACGGTGTTCCCATCTCCTGCTTTCAGATCGTTCGACGTGCACATGTTCGTGCTGGCCGCAAGATCGCCCGTGTTCGCGGCCATGATGAGGCACTCAGCAAAGGAGGAGAAGAAGAATTCGCTGGAGATCGTGGATCTAGCCCCGGACGTCGTTGACGTACTTCTCACATACATATATTCGGGAAGTTGTGAGATAGCACAACATGGTAATTATGGTTCTTCTTCTCCACTACATGCTCTTTATGTGAACAATTAATAAGGCGAAAGCCAATCCAAGAAGCCAAACAATGCATTAAGCACGAGAGTTGCTGTTCGCGGCGGAGAAATACGATGTGGCCGGCCTGCGAGATCACTGTGAAGCATGCTTGATCGAGACACTCGGTAGGCCTTGGCTTGATATTGTAACGATAGGCTAGCCGGATATATGAATTTGTATATTTTTTCAGACGTCGACAATGTATGTCGGTATCTGATGGATACGACGTTCGCCGCTCTTCCCAGACTTCGCAATCACGCCATTGCAGTAAGCTTTCAGTTTCACATCACTGTTGTCAATTTTCCCATTAGCTTATTAGATATAGTAGAATTAAAAGGAGGTTCGGCAGTTTATCATTCGCAATATCTGGCGAGATAGTGGAATAGACGCATTGTGGAACCAAAGCGGCTGACGGACTGGTTTATTCTACTATATATCGTAGTGCGGACCAATTTGGCTCTTACGCAAAAGTGGTTCAGCACGAAAGACGTTTCATCTTGCTAATCCGTTCATTTTGCAGTTCATAACGCACAACGTAAAGCCTGTATCGAAGACGAGTGGATGGAATGAGCTTCTTGAAGTCGATGACCTGATGAAGGAGATCGTCAACTCGAGTAGGCCAATTACGCCTCTCACCACCACGTTCCCGACGGGTGAGAAGCCTATGTTCCTGTATCCCGCCATTAATGGCTAAAACAGACATCCCAGGCGAACTGGTTGCCATCGAGTACCTTCATCTGGCCATCCGAAGTATGCAGGTTGACGCTCCGATGGAGCGAAAGCAGGCTGCATTTAAGGCGGCGAAGGTGAGACAACGAATTGCGCGAGTTAGGTACTGGGCTAAAAAGAATGTTCGTTGAACTATCTCTCTTTATTTCTAATCAACAAATGAAAAAATCTTTAGTTGAGTTCGACAGATGATTAGTGCCGTCGAATCAGAACCTTTGTCCACAATCAGATCCTCCCCTCTCTCCCTGGTTCCCATTCGGAACCTCCACAGCACCCCCCTAGCGGCGTGAGGTTCCGAATGGGACTAAAGGTTCTGTTTGAGGTTCTGTTTCCTCCGAGGTTCCGTTTCCCTCTTTGCTATACTCTGCTCAAATTGACTGAACTTTTCTGTAATTTTCTCAGGAAATCTTCAAATTATCAAGTGAATATTATGTAGAAGGACATTTACAGTTTATTTTACATTCCCAGTCAACTCTTTCATTATCTGTATTTTCCTGACTTTTTTTCCTGATTTCTGAATAACTCAATGTGAAACAGGTAAAAAATTAAATAGGTAAAAAAGAAACGATCAGAAACAGAGACTGAGATTGGCAAAACTTGAGGAAAAAAAGCGTATTCACTACCAAATTTGGCTGAAAATTAGAAATGTTTTCTTTTGCATCAATATCACTTGATAGTATTGCATTTTTTACAAAGTACTAGAAAATGGCAAGCAGTTTGAGCAGAACTGGACAAGGGGGAAGGGGAACCTGGCGGGAAACAGAACCTCAAACAGAACCTCGAGTCTCATTCGGAACCTCACGCCGCTAGGGGGGTGCGGTGAAGGTTCCGAATGGGAGGAACCAGGGATCTCGAGAGAGAGGAGGTTCTGATTGAGGTTCTGGTTCTATTTCTGGTTCTGGTTCTGGTTCTGGTTCTGGTTCTAGTTCTGGTTCTGGTTCTGGTTCTGGTTCTGGTTCTGGTTCTGGTTCTGGTTCTGGTTCTGGTTCTGGTTCGACGGCACTACAGCTGATCGATGAGCGTGTCACCAAAGTGCATCCCTAGTCTGCGTCTTCTTCACTTGAAGTTTAAAATCGGTTCCTTTTCGACGATATGTTTCGTTGTTTGTGGAGTCTAGACGCGTTGCGGTTATGAATGATGTATGAAACATAAGCAAAAAAAAGGAACCGATTTTAAACCTTTTTTCTTCACAACCCTTCCATGTCTAGGGTCATTCTTGTACTTTGGTCACAATATGCTGACAGCAGTGTAAATGTTAAGCGAACGAGAAGCCGATAATTAGTCCTGATTTTGGTATGAACTCTCGCACGGACAACATTTTAATCTCAATCATTTTGGCCCCGTTCGCTTAACATTTAGAACATTGTGTGGTGATGCGCTCTTCGGTCATTCGTTGAGCTCTAATCAATAGTTTATATGACGGAGAAATGGTTGTCGATCTTACAGAGCCTCGCGAGATCATCACCGCTCGTTCTCGATCGGTGGTACGAGGTAGCGAAGACGTACCCGAAGATCATAGCGAAGGTCATCGCGTTCAATATGCGATATGTACCCATTGGAGCAATATAGCACTAGATTTACCCACTCCGTTTAGTCTCGATTCATCTACATCCTCATTAGAGAGTGAGGTTCGAACAAATGTAAAACAAAACAAATGTTCGAACTCCGATTGGCCCATTCCCCGATGTACCGAATGATTTTTTGGAACATTATGAGGATGTTCGAACATCGTTCGCATAAATCCCTCTACAGCTCCTAGCGTTCTTTCATCGCAGTTTCCAGTTTGTTTACGCCCACTACTAATTTATGATACTTCAGTGCAAGTATGAAATGCAACCATGCTCATTCATTTCGTTGTATCACCTTTTATCCTATTCCTAGTAGCATAAACCATATCAGTAGAGGAATGAGTCTTCAGGAGAAGCTAACTGCATGGTGCAACGGAGGAAAACGGGGTCACAATTCGGCGCTGGATGTGACTTGTTAGGATTCGGTGGCTCAATCTTCAGTTCAGAATACTTAGCCATTTAGTGCTCTAACAAACGGGTACAAGACGGTGATTTAGATTTTTAATCCACTATATCATATCAGCAAAAAGCTTTAATGAAACATGCTTTATCGCAAACGCTACTATTTACGCTCTTCTTCTAGCAACCCTACCAGCTCTTTTGCATATACAATATTGCTTTATGTTTTCGATTCCTATTTTCGTTCCAATAGTCAATCTTGATTTAGAACCCAATTATTCATAGCTGAGTGCAATATTAGATAATTTCCAACAGATTCAACAGAGGTATAGTGGATTAAAAAGATTCGTCGGTAAATCATTCCGTATATCAGGCGAGAGAGTGTGAAAAAGAAAGAATTAGACTCATTTTGGAATCAAAGTAACGGACGGACCGGTTTACTCCACTATAAATATCTGAATCTTTATTGATCACGAATTGTATGAAGCATCGCGGATTTAGTAAGCCTAGTAACTGACCAAGACGGCGCAGTTTATCGGTTTCGAATAGCCCCTCTATTTTTTTCTATTCTTTCATGTCTTTTCAGGAACTCGAGCAACAGCAATGTTCTTAGGTATTTTTTGCCCACTAAATAAATGTTCTAGATATAGATGGTCCTTCAAGCGACTCTTTGCTCTTCCGTCCAATGTTGATACTGTCAACTTATTCTCATCGCTTACCAACGAAGGAAGAGTCTTGGAGATCGAAGCACCCATGAGGAACAGCGAAACGCGAACTACTGAGATACGGAGGAAACATCAGAAGTGATGCTGGATACATGCTTTGTTGTAGACGAGGCGCGGGGCACAATTGTTCTGAACGTTCATCACGACGTTTTACCAGTCCGCGTTCCGAAATTGCGAATGTCTCTGCGTCTCTCCAATATGCATTCTCTCTCGCCTCTACTCTCTTAATTTGCATACGAATCTATTCTACGCAGCAGAACGCTGTGTTCATGAAGAGGAAACGAAAGTGAATTCTGGATGAAGCGCCTGACGTATACTTCAACAGGATTGGTTAAGCCGGTCGACATGTCCTACATAATTCAGTGGTATTTTGGATGCAAATTTTAACTACAATTGTTGTTGACTTCCTTGGAGGCCAAAAATTAACTGATTGCGTGCATGCAAACAAAAATAAATAACCTGAATTTTAGAGACGTACTCTTCACTCAATCTTTCATTTACTAACTTGGACTTCCTTAATACTTAGGAAACCGATAAATGACTTTGTGAAATGAAATGGTTCATGCTCCACAATAAAAGCGAAATATTCCCTGCGATTACTGTAGAGCCGTTAACAGAGCCGGGTTAAATCATCAATCTGTAAAACTCGCGTATACGGTAGCGCCACACCACCCTTGCGAAAGGCGAAATTTTTCGTCACATTCAACTGTCGCAACACTTTGTGCTATGTTGTGCGCTGACATTGTAGAGCTTCGAGTGTTGAAATATCTGTCATATCGCCATAGGTGCCTTCTAGTCGTCTCACGCTGCACTTTCGAAAGTTTCTTAGCGAATTTACGAGTACGAGTCGTTGATCCCGAGTAGTCCAGAAACGAATTCATTTCAGCGCTTTGTCAGACTTTGAGTTTTACTTTGTGTGCCATATAAATAACAGCAGATCCTGAACAATTTTTTCAAAAACTTTGTTGTCTCTAATCGTGCAATTAGCTTGTTTTTCGTTTTCAAATATGGCTTTTTTCTTACCCGCTTTTTCGAGATGTGGCGGCTCGGGCCGCGTTTGTCCTCGATTCGATGCCAAAATGCCCGTCGGTCCATCTCCTCATCCCGTCCATCCTCATCACGCGTAAGCTATTACCTTTCTTGATCCTATGCTAGTATTTATTGTAAATGGACAACTTGCCCAACGATTTTTGTTTGTGATATGATGGGCTAAGATTTTAAAATTAAATTGCGATGGGCTTACATCTGCTTGAAATTCGCAAAACATATTCTCGATGTTTCACGATTTCGTAGCCCTGCTTCCTAAAAAAAGGTAAGGAAGGAGTTGGCCTACCTAATCATAAAATGCCTCATTTACACGATCTTTCCTCTCGTCTTTCATCAATCGTCAACGCTGTCTCGAGGTGTGCGGTCGTGCAAATGACGCGCTTTGTGAGCCGGCTGACTAACGCTACTCTGCAGGAGGCGCCCGTGCTCACGGCAGAGGAGGCCACGCGATGGCTGTCCAAGGACAAGCGGTCGGAGGAGCGGCTGATGAGAGGCATCGAGAAGTACCTCACCCAATTCTCGGCCAAGAAGTCCTTCTTCAAGCTCGACAAGAAAGGTAGCCTCTATTATTTCCCCCCACCCCCCAACAGTTCTTACCGTCCCCTCCCTGCCGCCGCACACCTCACGGTGTATTTGAATATATGCGACGTTTCGTTCATATTTTGCGTCTACGACGACAGGCTTTTCGTTGTTTTGGCTAATGATTCTAATTGATTCTAATGTGTTCAGAAGAGAAGAAGCCTGACCCGTCGTCTTCCGGTGGCAAGAAATCTGATGGCGAGAACAAGACGCCGGATATTCCGTGAGCATTTTTTATTCTCACCGACAATACTTTTAGGTGATTTCCTTTCTCAATTCTATGTGCGGGTGTAAAGATTTTCATTGCTTTTCATGTTCAGAGAATTTTGCTGTAGAACAGGATCTGTGAAACATAAACATGGAAAAAAGAGAGTAGATATACTGGAAGATCATTTCAATTGATTTATCAATTTAAGTCAATAGAAAAAAATAGCCCTCTTCAGATGGCAGAATATCATTGTGGGCAGTGGCATCCTGCTCACTCTGTATCTGATCAACGACTACAATTCGTACAAGGAAATCTCGTGGAAGGAGTTCTTCTCCGACTTTCTCGAGCCGGGATTGGTATGCTTTTGTGATTTCTCGATGCATTTCGTAGATGCGGTAGACATGAAGTTGAATCACTTTTGAATTTCACGCCTAGACTGTTTGATATGCAGGTGGAGCGACTGGAGGTGGTCGACAAGCGGTGGGTGCGCGTCGTGGGCAACTCGAGCAAGTATCCCGGGGTCGGTCGTTTATTTTGGGAATTTCATTCTAGTGCGATGAGTAGCCGCCGTTATGCGGCGTACATAGATCACGTCGAAAATGATGTAACCAAGGCGCTCCATGCTTTGAAGAATAATGATAAGTAGAATAGAAGAAAAACAAGTAGGCAATTGAAAGTGATGAGAAAATGATGACGATTCAGCTGACGTGCTACTTCAACATCGGCAGCGTGGACACCTTTGAGCGGTCGCTGGCCGCGGCCCAGCACCACCTGGGCATCGAGAGCGAGCACCAGACCCCCGTCCTGTACAAGAGCGAGTTCGACTTGTGAGTTCGGCCTACGAAATATTTCTCCCGCTTTCCTCTTCTATCCTGTCATACCTTGACTAGCGTTAGAACGAGCTTTTAGTTTAGAGTGGCGGCTGTGAATAATGCGTGAGATGTAGTTATTGCAACTGCATAGCTCCCATAGACTTTCCCGCTGAACACGCACTACGAATCACGTATCACGTATCGTTGCTTGTAGCAAGCGCGAGGTGCCCACGCTGCTGAGCGCAGCCTTCCCCATCCTCTTTGGCTACTACATCTACCGTATGCTCAAGGGTGCCGGAGGGCCAGCTGGTGAGTTTTTTTCATCAGAAAAATGGAAATATGCAAATTACCACGTTTTGTTGGTATAGTGGAATATAAAGAATAAGGTTCGTCAGTTGCTTTGCTACCAAAATGCGTCTAATTCTCTCATTCCAGCACACTCTCTCGCCTGATAGTGCGGAATGATCAACTTCTTAATCCGCTATGCCTTAGCCAAACTCTTAGTTCTCAAGCTTTCGGTACCTTTCGGTGATTAGTTCCACAACGGGTCGTCATAGTTACTATAATGCAAGGGGTTTGGCTAACAAAAAAAAAACGGATTATTTCGTTTACTCGTATACCCCCGCGTGCCTACCACGATAATTGCAATATTATTATATTGTTGTATTACTTTTATTTATAGTGGGCGGTCGTCCGGGAGCGGGGGGCGGACTGGGTGGCATGTTTGGCGGGTTCGGCCAGAGTACGGCCAGACTCATCAACAAGGAGGACATCAAGGTCTCCTTCAAGGTGAGGGCATATTCCTTCGATGTTCCTGTTCTATGTATATTCCTGGCGATATTCCTGCGCTATATATGGCGAACGAACGAACGAACGAACGAACGCGATCTCTGCCAACGAAATGCTCGGTCATTCGGCCATTCTTTACCGTTTATCTTCATCATTACACCGTGCGGTGTGCGGCGAGGTGGGGGGTTGAAAAAGGATATCACGGGGGGTGGGAGTCCATGGAGACAAAGTAAGAGATGTGTGGATTCTTGCTCATATATCCGCATCGTGCAGCATGTCGCGAAGCGGCGAGAGCTTGCTGGTTAGTCCTTCATAGGTGGACAGCCTGTCGGCCGCATTTTAAGAGATATTATAATTGTAAGCCTACCAATAGAAAATCTTGGCAAATGCTGGCCTGCTATGGTTCAATTTCAGCAAAAAAAATAATCTAAAATGCGTTATGCTTTCCCTTTTTCGCTCAATGAAGGGCTATTTCCAGGACGTGGCAGGTTGCGAGGAGGCGAAGATTGAGATTATGGAATTTGTCAACTTCCTCAAGAACCCGCAGCAGTACAAGGACCTCGGGGCCAAGATTCCCAAGGTAAAGCTTGATTTTTTTAATTTTTACCTCTTCCTTCGGTTTGCGAGTACGGCTTGGCTAGCATAGTATTCCGCTATCAGACCTCAGCGACTTCAAACTAATAGATACGAAGTGAGATCTGGAGTACCGTAACCCTCCCCGTCATTCAGGGCGCAATCTTGACGGGACCCCCGGGCACGGGAAAGACCCTGTTGGCCAAGGCTACCGCCGGCGAGGCCAACGTGCCCTTCATTACCGTATCCGGCTCGGAATTCCTGGAGATGTTCGTCGGCGTGGGACCCGCCAGGGTACGGTAGTGCATCGCTTCCACCATTTTTATTGATTACGTTTCTACGTTGATCTCACTGCTTTTTATTTACGGAAACTTAATAAGCTCACGACGTCTTCTTCTTCGTCTGGAGTCTCTTCATAGTCGTAGATAATAATAACAATAATAATAATAATAATAAGAGTCAGCAGACAGGACATTTTCTATCCATGTTGATTTTCCAATATTTGATTGTGATTGTGATGTGCAGGTTCGCGACATGTTCGCGATGGCGCGCAAGAACTCGCCGTGCATTTTGTTCATCGACGAGATCGATGCGGTGGGCCGGAAGCGGGGAGGGAAGGGCGGAATGGGCGGACACTCGGAACAGGAAAACACGCTCAACCAGCTGCTGGTCGAGATGGACGGTCAGTTGCAGCTTATTATTATCTTATTATTATTATTAATTACCGGAATATTTATGATTACGGCAACATTTACTATTGTCCGTAAGCTATCAATTAAGTAAGGGTTGTCAAGCCCGAATGTCTAGTTTCTCGACGGATTGTGCGCAATCGTAGAGTTTGTAAAGCTTACTTAAAGGAGCAGAACTCGAGAGCGAATGCTCGCGCATGGTTGGCGTATTGCTGTCCTAGCCTCAAGCCGTCTTCATTCGTTCATTCTAGGCTTCTCGACGGACGACTCGTCAGTCATCGTCATGGCGGCCACCAACCGCGTGGACATCCTCGACTCGGCCCTGCTCAGACCGGGTCGCTTCGACAGGCAAATCTACGTCCCGGTCCCGGATATCAAGGTATGGCATAGTTCATAAGTATTATTCTTTATCTTTATCATTACACCTTACGGTGTGCGGCAGGGGTGGGGGGGGAGGGGTTGAAAAAAAGGATATTACGGGGGGGGGGAAGAGCAGTACCGTCAAAGTTCACCCCCCCCCTTTTTCTATTGCTCACATCTCGAACAGCTACGATCATTGACATAACCATTTTATAAAGGCCTATTAATCGGTCATGTCAAACTGCGATAATGCGGGATTCTTGAACAATTGCAATATAGATTCTTAAGTGAGCCAGAAGTACCGTAAAAAATAAATTCCACCAACAAGCGAATTCCTAATCTGTCTGCACTCTCTTCATGGCGCTTTGGCTCTATTATCAAAGATGGGAATAGGACAACTGACGGAACGTTTAACTTAGAGGCAGGGGATAAATACACTCGTGTTTGAAATTTATTTTGGCGATAGGGGTAATTAATTATCTAGCGGCGGCAGGGTGGGTGGGCATGTAAATCGAGAATTTAGAACAGCGGTGGGGGGGGGGGGTAATTTTCGCGGTGCGGTATGGGTAATTTTATGGTAAAAGACGGGTTTGCGGGCGGGAGGGGGTCTCACCCCGAAAAATATGATCAAATACAGTATTTTCTCCCCTGCTTAGAGGAAAGCTTGAAGCACTTAGAATAGAAGAATGGATACGTAGGCGGCATCGACCTATAGTATCAGTGGTCCGCCCAACTATTATCATTATTAGATATTCGCTTTGGAAGGCCCGATTTTGACGGAAATTTGTAAATGGTAGTATTGATTGGTCCCGAATGTGTACAGGGGTAGTAGGCCCGTTTTTTTTCAAATTATGGCTTTTTTTTAAAATATGAAGAAAACGTATGCATACGTGGGCAACCTTCCCCGCAATATTTTGAGAAACGGGACTACCAGTGTACGAAATGAAGCCTACCAATTGAAATCTTGTATAAAATATAGGCCTACCAAAGTAAAATTCCGAAGGAAATTTGGGCCTACCACCCATACTTCGGGTCGGTGCCCGGGTATGAACGTATGATTGGGTAACGTGTGATGCCGCAGGGTCGTGCCTCGATCTTCCGTGTGCACCTCGGCCCGCTGAGAACGTCGCTGGACAAGGTTCGTTTCCATACGTGGGCAAAAGGGGGCCTGCCGGCAGCGTGCTGCAGTGGTCCTCCGCCCATACACATAGAGGGGTGATTATAGTGGAATGAACCAATCCGTCTATTTCTTCCGTTCCAAAATGAGTCTAATTTTCTGGCCTTATATTCGGAATGATCGTGCGACGGATCTTTTTAATCCACTATACCGTAATCGATCGGCGCCTACGGTAGGTATACGGTAGACACGATTTTGAGTCTGGGGGCTATCAGTGTATCGAATTTCCTTCCTGTTAGGACTAGCAATCGATGTGCAAGGTTCCCTTGTTGACGCTCTTCTGAAAGGATTTCTCACGACTGTGTTTCAATTTTCGTACTCTGTAGGCACATCTCGGTATTTGTGGCTGCGTGAAACATGGCCGAGATAAAGAGACAAAGAAAGAGAACCGTAATGCGCGCTTAGACAGTTAGTTGCCTTTCCCTCTTCAGGTGGAGCTGTCTCGCAAGCTCTCCGCTCACACTCCCGGATTCTCAGGTTAGGCTAATTTTTCTGGTATCACTGAACAATTGCATACTTCTTCTTTTTTTTGTCGCCGTTTACCATTAGCCTGCGGCCGGAACTCAGCGGTGCAGTTCCCATCTCATATCCCGCCTATGCAAATATGAGCCAGTGACAGCGAGTAGGAAGGTTCCTACCCAGTGTTCTAAATGTTAAGCGAACGAGCCAAAAATTTCCGTGCGAGAGTTCCTACCGAAATCGGGGTTATTTTTCGGCACCTCGTTCGCTTAACATTTTCCCTGTTGTCAGAACACTGTGCCTACCATCCTATGGCAATAAAGCCATAGCTCCCGCGTGAGAGTCGTTGTAAATATTTACGGTCAAACTCCACTGTCACACATTAATTACTCGCTTTATCCTCGTTACCCTACAGTTTCTTCACTTCGTCCTCTTCTCTTCGTCTCATCCACACGTGTGTCAGTCTTCACGTTGTTGTTGTTGTTGTTGTTAGTGTCGTCCAGTCTTGCAATCTGCAAGTGGCACGCTGTGTCTCGGGTTATAATTTTATAGGATGCTTGTCTTCTTCTATTTGAGGAAAGCCGTAAGATGTCCATCCTAGTATGGTGCAATGACCAGAGAGTAAACCTTTGGGGTACAGAAATAAGAAGCATTGATGCATTTTCGCCTATCAGTCGTTAGTTACTTTAGGACTTTTGCATGGCTGACATTCACGGTCTAGCGCCATCTATCGCGCAGTTGGGAGTGTATTTAATAGAGATGTGCATGCGGGTTCTTTTGATCAATAAGTTTCATTGTCTTTTTTTGACAACGAAACGCGATAGAACGCGGTTATGAATGGAACATCGTCGAAGCATCAAAAGAGCTCTCACGCCGAACTACAGTATTTAATGCTCGCCTCCTCGACTACCTTTGCTGCCCTTGCCTCCTCCTCCTCCTCCTCCTCCCCCTTCTTCCTCCTCGTCTGCTGCGTGTGGCGCATTGTAGTGCACGCGACGGCCGTCGTCAGGGTCTGGGCGACGTGGTCGCGTATCGAGTGGTTGGCCATCTGCGGATTTTGTCCGGAGAGATTCATACTAATAGATACGATAAACAGCCACGTCGCTCGCATTTTCGAAGTGCCTTGGGGGGCGTCGTTTCCCCGGACGTTGTCTGTGATCCATTTTCTATATTTATCTATGAAGAGATTTTTTTGCAGAGTCTCCCCCCCCCTCCCCTCATAGGTCAACTGGATTCCAGGTGTTCTTGTCAGAAATAGGAATGAGATAGAGCGGAATAAACCGCTTCTTCCGTTCCCCGTAATGAGTCAAATTCTCTCACTCTCTCGCCTTGTAGTCGGAATGATGTTCCGACGGATCGGTTTAATGCACTATAATCGTACATGGGCAACCTTTCCCGCAACATTTTTTTTTGAGAAACGGGTCTACCAGTGCACGAAGTCAAGCCTGCCAATTGAAATTTTGTTGGAAATATAGGCCTACCAAAGTAAAATTCCGAACAAATATGGGCCTACCACCCACACTATCGGTCGGTGCCAACGTATGACTATAATTAGCGGAACGTTTTCCCCCACCATGTCTAGTACGTCCCCCCCCCTTACATCCACGAGGTGCGTCTTCGCATCGAGAACACCATACTTGGCCGCGGCCTCGTCCCTCCTCCCGGATCCCCTCCCCCGACCCCTCGGCTTGTCCACCAGCAGCGGCTTGCGCGTCGACTCCCTCTTGATCTCCTCAAGTTGATCTTTGATCTTTGTCTTTGATATCTGGTCTTCGATCTTTGGTCTTTGGTCGCGAGACTAGACCGTAGGCTGTACCTTGTAGAAGTGGTTCGTGTACTTGACCATCCCGTCGAGCGCCTCCGCCACGTTGCCCTCAAACCTGGAATGTGTACTTTGATCTTTTGCCTGTGATCTTTGATCTTTGATCTCACTTATTCGGCTGATCCAGCTTGAAGCCGTCCATCCACGATTTGGAATTGAGCTTGCTCAACATGAGCTGCTCCCGAGCGCTCATGGAGTACTCACAGATGAGCGAGTAGTACCTGAAGGCATTGATCTTTGATCTTTCAATTTGTCTATTGATCCTTGATCTTTGATCTGTCCAGTTTGCGACTCACTTCCTCCCTAAACCATGGATAATGGCGGCCGCCGTGGCCGTAGTCTGGTGGTGTCCAATGCACGAGGTCTGCTGTCGGATCGCATTGAAGCTACAAAGATGATCTTTGGTCTTTGATCTCTCAGAGTACACTCTAGTCTCTTACCCGGTCTGCAGTATCTGTGTGGTAGGCACCAGGCGGAAGGCCTCGAGGACGACCTGATGCCATTAATTGATTTTAACGATATCCTTTTCGACCGCGACGCGTGCGTGTCGACGCGTTGCGGTCTTCCGACGAAGGTTCCTTTTACGGTCGAGAAAGGTGTTCCGTCAGTTACGTCATTCCTATTTGGAGGATAGCAAGGTGGTATGGTTGACGAAAAAGTTCCGTCCGTCGTCTCATTTCTATTTATGACGAGAGAGCTGAGCGGTTTGAAGAGAGTACAGACAAAGTAGGAATGAGTTTACAGACGGAACTTTTACGTCAATAATATGAAGAAGCGAGTGCGGTTGAAGTAGGAATCAGTTTGCTGACGGCGCTCTTTCGGTAATAATATTATATTATGGTATATTATTATAATATTATATTATGGTATATTATTAATTATAGGAAGGGTATATTATTAATATACCTTTCCCTTGACGGACTGAATGGGATCGACGACGAGGGCGACGGCCCGCTTGTGGAGGGCTTCGAAGGACTGCTGGGTGCTCTGGTCCTGACCGGACAGCCAGCAGCCGAACCCCGGATGCGAGTGGTACCTCAATTGAGACGGGGAAATCAGCTTGGGAGTATTGGGCGAGGATGGTTATACTGTACTTTTTTACTGTAGGTTACTGCATTGCTACTTTTACAGGGCGAAACGCAGCCGCCGACTTTTGGCGGCCTGGACGTGATACTATAGTATATTATTGAAAAGTTCCGTCAGTAAACTCATTCATTCCTACTTTGTCTGCACTCTCTTCGTTCCGCTCTACTCTCTCGTCGAAGGTAGGAATGCGGCAACCAATGGAACATTTTTTCTCAACCACACGACGTGTTGTCCCTCTCACCATTAGGTTGCGATTTTTTTAAAGACATTACGCGACCGAGAGAGAGGGATCAGGATCACGCAGGAATGAAGAAAGTCAGACGATAAATGCGCAAATCGCGTTTGGTTTTTTCAAACCCTACTCACCACCCAACGACCATCTCCGATCGACCCGTACTGTGCAGCATCTCCAGCATCTTGGCCTGGTAGGCGGGATCGATCGACTCGACGGAGATGGACTGAAGCTCGGACTCGATCGTTGGTCTTTGATCTTTCCAAGCTGATCTTTGATCTCCGTAATCTGATCTTTGGTCTCTGACCGTTCCGCTCTGCGGCATGGCAAAGACGTCGGTTACGGTAATGGTGTAGTCGTCGACGAAATCGCCCAGCATCAGGCCCATAACCTGGAAAGGAGCAGGGAGTGAGGGGGGGGTACGGTAGTGACACGGGGTCTACCGTAATCTGCTCAATAAGACGTCTGACATCTTGTACTCTAACCGCTCTCATTACTAGAAGGCATACGGTAGCAACATTATCACTCCATCACAATAGTTTTTTTTTCCCTCTGCCCTTTCGTACAGTGGCTAGCAGGGCTACAGTGCATGCACAATGGTGCAGCAGTGCTCAAAGCTACCGTAGTCAGCCCTCCTCTCCTATAGTATACCTCCAGGGGCACGCCGTCGCGCGCGTGCTTGAGCATCTTGAGCAGAGCGAGGGCCGAGATCTTTATGGTCTCGGAGGTGTCAGGGTGGTGCGGCGAGTCGCGTGGGCGCAGGTTCTCCGACCGGCCGGCCATTTGCTGCAAGGGTTACGGTAGCGCTGGTTACGGTAGCTTTGGGCGATTGGCGCAATTTGCGCCGCCAGTAATGGATGGATAGTAGTGGCCGGGCTAACCGAGAGAATTCCTCGAAGCGCTTGGTCCATGTTGTTGTTTTGGAGCGACGAGATGAGTTGTTGTCAGTCAGGAGGGAGAAAGTTATGGAGGGGGGGGGGACGAATGGAATGGGGCGGCCACTCGGGACGGGGGAGCGAAGGGGGAGTGGGAGAGGTGGAGGGGGGGGAGTTGAGAGTAGAGTAGGGTTTGAAAGCCAAGCACGATTAGCGTATTTATCGCCTGACTCTCTTCATTCCTTCCATGCTCCTCATCACTCTCTCGGTCTCATGATGCAATTAGAAGGTTTTCGTTTTCAAACCCTAGAGTAGAGTACGTCTCTCGAATGAGATAAGGCGATCAAGCACACTGAGAGAGTGGAGAAGAGTGAAGAGAATGAGGTATGGAGAGAATGTATGATAAATGCATTCGATAGTCGCACTCTAGTTGAGAGGACGGGAGGTTATAATGGGATTAGGTAGAGAAAGCAAAGCTAGCATGGTATATGATTATGCGCTCTGGGACAAATGCATTTCACCGAATCGATGATTTGGTCAACGCTAAAATTGTGTGCTGAAGAAATGAGGAGACGGTCGTTTCTGTGTTTTCTCAACATACGCAAGAGCAGTATTATTGGTGAAAGCGTTTATCCAGTTGACTCATTCCTACTTTGTCTCTCGCCCGCAATAGACATGAGACGACGGGCGGAACATTTTGCTCACAAGACATTATTGCAATAGGGTTTGAAAGCCAAGCACGATTAGCGTATTTTTTCGCCTGACTCTCTTCATTCCTTCCATGCTCCTCATCGCTCTCTCGGTCTCATGATGCGATTACAGGACCAGTCCGCGTTCCGAAATTGCGACGAATGTCTCTGCGTCTCTCCAATGTCCATGCTCTCTCGCTCGCCTCCACTCTCTTAATTTGCGTACGAATGTATATATTCGACGCAGCCGGACGTTGTGGATTAAGACGGTTGTTTGGTTTGCAAGCCGTAATATAGTGGATTAAAAAGATCCGTCAGAAATCCTATTATAAGGCGCGAGAGTGTGCAAAAGTGGGTGAATTTGACTCATTTTGGAACGGGAGAAACGGACGCGGATCGCCGTTTATTCCACTATAATTGCGGTTGCGGTTGCAGGCGCGGACATCGCGAACGTGTGCAACGAGGCGGCGTTGGTGGCAGCGAGAGATGCGAATCACGAGATTACCATGAAGAACTTCGAGCAGGCCATTGAGCGGGTTGTCGCGGGCATGGAGAAGAAGAGTCAGGTGGGCTGAGGGGCTGAGGGGGGGCTTTAAAAAATGAAATCTTGCCTGACAATAAGCGCGAGGGATTATGAGCATAGAGGTGAAGGCGTATGAATGATGAAATGCTCTTTTTTCCGTACTGTAATTGGCAAAAAGACAATTCTGAGGCATTTATGTACGTGGTGCAGCACTAGTGGCTATTATGTATTATGCTGTGCTTGACCGCACGTGATGACCAGGGGAGAAATACTGTATTTGATTATATTTTTCGCGGTAGGACCCCTCCCGCCCGCAAGTCGTCGTTTACTTTAAAAATTACCCATACCGCATCCGCAAGCTTACCCCCACCGCTTTTCTACATTCTCGATTTACATGCCTACCCTACCGCCGCTGGAAAATTACCCCTACCGCAAAATAAATTTCAAATACGAGTGTATTTATCCCCTGGTGATGACGTGCTCAATGAATACGTAGTAAATAGGGAAAATGTTGATGTGCAGGTCCTGCAACCGGAGGAGAAGCGTACGGTAGCCTACCACGAGGCGGGCCATGCGATAGCCGGCTGGTTCCTACAGTACGCCGACCCGCTCCTCAAGGTCTCCATCATCCCGAGGGGAAAGGTCAGAGGTTACGGTAGTTAGGCTGTACGGAACTGTCATCAAAACTGTCATCAACTAGCGCTCTGGGGAAAAGGTTCATGCATGCAACATTAGCCCAAATATTTTTGCTGGATGCCTAACGTAAGTAAAGAAAATCGAAAGCAGCCACCCTAACAACCATTTTACACTAGGATTGTCTGGCTAGGATAGACTAGGACTAGGACTGTAAACTAGGATTGGCGATTGGACAATCGCGCCCATGTATGACATGGTTATAGTGCTAGTGTGTGTGTGGCACAGGACTCGCGGGTAGACGGTAGGGGTTGAAAAGCAAACCTGTTAATCGCATTATGAGACCGAGAGAGCCAGGAGTTTGGAGAGAATGAAGAGAATCAGACGATAAGTACGCAAATCGCGTTTGCTTTTCACACACTAGTAGAGGACACCGTAGATTTTTAGTCTTTTGATGGATATTGCTTTCCACATTATTTTCTCCTTGCAATACGTGACTACGTCATTTGCAGGGTCTGGGCTACGCACAATACTTGCCGAAGGAGCAGTATCTCTACTCGAAGGAGCAACTTCTGGACCGGATGTGCATGACCCTCGGAGGAAGGTACGGTAGGCGAGAGGCGCCAAATTCAAATAAGGTTTAGCAACTGGCTCCATCAGTTGTCTCTTGTTCACATTACCGGCGAGAGAGTGAAGTGGAATGAAGAGAGTCCAGGCGAAATAAGAAAACTGTCTAATTATTTAGTGGCCTTGCATTTGAGCTAGAATGTGCTAAAGATTTTGCCATGGTCAGAATTAATAAAATTATGTTTAGGGAATGAAGTTTTTTTTATTTGTAGAGTATCGGAGGAACTGTTCTTTGGACGGATTACTACCGGAGCACAAGACGATTTGCAGAAGATAACGCAGATGGCCTATTCACAGGTGGGGGGGGAATTAGGGAATCAGGGACTTACAATTAGCCGAGCATGTTGCTGATTGAAACTATGTAGAAAGGGATGCAGTAACCCGCGCTATTGCCGTTTAAAATACCTATGAAAACAACGTTCTGCTGTTTCTTACGTTTTTATTTGTTCGCTGTAAGTGTTTGGCAATCCTGATTAGCGATGCGGTAGCGAGTAGTAAATAAAACTGAAATATTGTAGTAGATCACGTAATACTATTATGATCACAAGGTGAGCATTAATCGGTATTAAAGGTGCCTTCAGGTTGTCAAGTACGGTATGTCTGCCAAGGTTGGACCGCTGTCGTTCGATACTGCACAGCCGGGTAGGTTTATTATTTTTTTTTCGTAGCCCACCGATAAGCTTTCCCCGTATAATGTGATGCCCTGCCAAGTTAAGTTTCTGACCAAAAGAGGTGCCTGCCACCCGACGGTCGTGTGCGTGCCCCGTATATGATTCATTCATTCGTTTATTCATTCTTTCACATATTCTTCTTGACCGGGATAGGTAAGAAGGAGGACGTGGTAAAAACGGCGAAGAATTTGAATACGTTTTATAGTGTTTGTTTAGTTGAGCTTTGGTGTTAAATTATGGATTGGGTCAGGGGACAAATACTCATACATGAAATTATGTTCGCGGTAGGGGTCATCTTCCAGATGCGGTAGGGTAGCCATGTTAAGCGAGAGTTTAGTACAGCGGTGGGGGCAATTTCGCACTGTGGTACGGGTAATTTCATAGTTAGCGGTGGCCTGCGGGCGGGAGGGGGGTCCTACCCCGTAAATTACAATGAAATACTGTATTTTTCCCTGGATTGGGTTTTTTTGAATAATTTAATATGAAAATGCGTTTTAGGTGAGATGGCCTTCGACAAGCCGTATTCGGAGAGTACCGCACAGCTGATCGACCAGGAGGTACGGTAGTTTTTTTTTCAAGTTTAATAATTTCGATAAGATCGTAAATTGTAAGTTTGTTCGTGAAGAACGATTACCTCGACATAATATCGTTAGAAAGAAATTTTCTGGCCTTTTATGCATATCGTGAAACTGCAAAAAGGCAGGCGGGCGCGAGTTTGTACACTGTAGGGCTTTTGTGCTTTGATGTAGGATGGGGAACGAATTCGGCGTACAAATGATACAATGATCGTCGTGTGCTGAGGAGTGTAGCTAGGCCAAAGTGGCTTTGGTATTGTTGATGAAAATGTTGCGTTAGTTAAGCAATTTCTACTTTGTCCCTTTGCTCTCTCGTTGGAAATATTATAGAAATGTGGCGACTGACGGAACATTTTCCTCAACTGTGAGTTTAGCGAATCGTTCAGGTCCGAGACATGGTCAATGGAGCGCTTAACCGCACCCGAGATTTGCTGGTTAGCAAGAGGGAGGAGATTGAGAAGGTATAGTTCGTTTTGTTGACGTTTGTTTTTGTTTTTTTTTTATTTCCAGCTTGAGGCCTTCAAATGTAGCGTAGTATTATGCAAGTACAGTGGTGCTCTAGAAGAAGGTTGGTTCGAGGAGGAAGCATTCGGCGCCGTAGCCATGTTAGTGGAGACTAATGTGCACGGCGAGAGAGCGGAGCGCATAGACGAGAAACACGAATCGAGTCCGCCAGGATGCCGTCAGGAATTTGAATAGATTACGGGGTTCCGAATGGAGGAGGAGGTCCTTTAAGGTCGCGACGCGTCTCCTGGAGAAGGAGGTGCTGTCAAGGGATGACATGATCGAGCTGCTCGGACCCCGACCCTTCGCGGAGAAGCATTCATACGAGGAGATGGTCGCAGGTCGGGCGTCTTCTTTGAGCCTCTTTTTATCTCTTTTTGGCGGTTATACGATTTTGTTGTTGTTGTGATAATTCATCTCCCAACATTATTGCATTACCAGGGGAAAAACTGCAGTATTTGATTGTAATTTACGGGGTAGGACCCCTTCCCGCCCGCAGGCCGCCATTTACTATGAAATTACCCGTACCGCAGTGCGGTATTACGCTTACCGCTGTACTAAGTTCTCGATTTACATGACTACCCTACCGCATCTGGAAAGTGGCCACTACCGCGAAAGTAATTTCAATAGTATGGCGTATTTGTAATAGGCGTATAGCTGGATAATCTCAATAGTACGGCGTATTTGTAATACGCATATAGCTGGATAATCTCAATAGTACGGCGTATTTGTAATACGCATCTAGCTGGAAATCACCGGGACTTTTGCGCAGTCGCACCACCGTGTTAGCCCTTCATATACATTGCACAAATTCGCTTCCAAAACAGAAATCAAACAAAGCTTTCGAATGCTTGCAAACATTCCGATTAAGGTACGGGAGGTCTGGATGAGGACACTTCGTTGCCCGAGGGTCTCAAGAACTGGAACGAGGAAAGGGAGAAGGATAAGGCCAAGGAACAGAGGAAGTCTGCCTGAGGGGAGTACGGTGATCCGTGTGGGATACGTAGGTAGTCCCGTCTGTGGATTCCCGCCGCGCGATCTCCTCCAGCTTTTTCCTCTTTATCTCGTTACTCTGTTCAGCGGAGCCAGAACGGGTATGTATACTGTAAGTGGAAGGCCCATAGCTCATAGGATTAGGACTAAGAGAACACATGAATCTCGCCCATTCATAGCTTGTAAGACAGATGCCTTCTTTAAATCCAATATTTCCCCGTTGTTTCCTTCCCCCCCTTGTTAGGAGTACCTAAGTTGTTAGCTGCGTTTTTTTTGCACGAGAAAACTTTGCTCGCCATAACGTAGAATGTTAGTCTTAGACTGGTTTTTTTTGTCGAATTTTCAAGAGGTGGCAAAGTTTTCGCGACAAACAGGCTGTAGATTGCCGTTTAATGTAGCTGTTTGCCCCCCCCCCCCATTCATAGCTGTTTTTCTCGACTTTGATTATCCAGCAATCCGAGTTGTCTCTTATAGTCCATTGCAACCTTCTTAGCGTGCTGCTCTGTTTTCCCTTTTTTTCCCTTTATTATCTAGTGGTTGTTCTGTTATATTATTTTGTTGAACGAAATGCGACGCATAGAGTATCGAATGAAGAGCTGAATGAGAATGATGATGTGGTTATGTGGTGGAAATGAAGTGCT
Source organism: Micoletzkya japonica (assembly GCA_900490955.1). Classification (NCBI taxonomy): domain Eukaryota; kingdom Metazoa; phylum Nematoda; class Chromadorea; order Rhabditida; family Diplogasteridae; genus Micoletzkya; species Micoletzkya japonica. The sequence continues at coordinate 129,633 of LS946495.1, forward strand.
CACGCTCGGATCATGCCTGGATTACGGTAGCTTGAGGGGATTACGGTAAGAGAGGTCGTTTAGGAGCTATCGCCGGGAGTCGGGGCAACTTCTGCCGCGAGGAGGACAGTTGATCGAGGTACGATCTTTTAGAGTATAGCGGCATACGGGGATACGCCGGTTGCTTTGAGCATACATGGACAGCCTTCCCCGCATTGTTTTGAGAAACGGGCCTATCCCCCCCGTACGAAATCAAGCCTACCAATTGAAATTTTGTTGGTTGGAAATATAGGCCTACCAGAGTAAAATTCCAAAGAAATATGGGCCTACCACCCATACTTCCGGTCCATGCCCACGTATGGCTTTGAGTCCAACTTTGTAGATCTCTTTCACACTCTTGCCTGATATACTCGAGAGATTGACGTAATGTGGATACGCATAGTGCGGCTAAAATGTGTTTGATTCCACCAACAGCAAGTTTGAAAGTCATTAAACAACAATTAACACTCGACGACGTTCCCGCGGTGTTGTTTATTTTTTTCTTTATTTATCGGGCACACCATAGGTGTGCGGCGGATTCGAGACCACTTTCCCCACAGTATTTTTAAAGGAATTGTTGATAGATATCTCATCGGCCATCCTCCCACGCGGAGCCTCGTCGCTTCCACCCTTTCTGGCGCCCCTGAAATGACTGACGTGGTAGACTCGAAGTATTTTATTTACAGTAGGAAACGGGGGAATGGACGATTTTATATGTCTTTGAAGGTGCGTATTAAGGGGCCAGCCGTTTGTAAGGGCATCAGAAACATTCTGTTCCTAAGATATAGTCCAACCGAGGTATTATTTATACCTTGCCGCCGAAGGGTATATAATATATTATTGACGAAAACGTTCCGTGAGTAAACTCATTCCTACTTTGTCTGCGCCCTCTTCATACCGCTCTGCTCTCTCGTCGGAAGTAGGAATGAGTCCACTGACGGAACATTTACCTCAACCATACCGTGCAGTCTAGTGCCGTCGAACCTGAACCGATTCCCGCTCCTCAATCGAGTCCGAATGAGAGAGAGGGGGAGGAATCGATTCCTCGCAAGGAATGAATGGAGGACTCGATTCAGGACTCGATTCAATCGAGTCCTGAATCGAGTCCTGGTCATTACTCGGCAAGGTAACGTCCGATTTGCTTGGTTTTTTTTCGCCTTATTGGCTATGCAGATTGTACTGGATGCATTTGCTTATACTGCATGCATCCAGTATCTACAAGTAAATTTGCATGCGATAAGACTACAAGATCGCAAACGGTCATTGTATTTCTCACGTTTTTTTCGTTTTTTCTTGTGATTATTGTCCGTTTTATAACTAGTTCTCTCATTTCGAGGGGTTTAATGCTTTTTTTATCGTTTCAGTATGCCACGTCCCAAGGCAAGTGCACGACAGGAATACAAGGAGATTCCTT
>LS946495.1:163733-180499 GCA_900490955.1 Micoletzkya japonica
CACTCTCTCGGCCACATAATGCGATTAAAAGGCTTGATTTTCAAACCCTTGATATGGAGGAGAGGTTCAGGCAGAGCGGTTGGGCCCTATGCGACCGGTTACGCAAGGGCTTCAGTCTGGACAGTTTGAGGGCATCACAACGAACAACGCAGACTACGACCTAAAGCGGGTATACGAGAAAGACTATCTACTGCCGAGAACATCAGCGAAGTTCCCAAAACCTTCAGCATAAATGATTTAGAGATTCATTTATCATGAACTACCGCAGAATATGTGCATGGTTTACCATTACTGTATGCGTGTTGTGCTCGAAGAATTGCCTTTCCGAAGAAGAATTCCAAAGAATTCCGAAGAAGAATCGCCCTTACCAGGGTGGCAGGGCGGTTGCGATCCGGCCAGCCAACCACGTGGTGCAGTCGGGCGAATTCGAAGGCATCACAACGCAAAACGCCGACTATGGAAAGAAGAGAGTAAGAAGGATAATCAATACGTTTTGGTTTTTATTGAATAACTTTCCTAAATGAGTCTTTCGGATCTAATGACCGTTTTTTTCCATGTTCCTGGCCACTTAGGGCACCGAATTGTGTATTCGGTTATGTATCAAACGACCTATCAGGACACGAGATACTGCTCAAAATGTACTTTTCTAAATGCACTGCTGTATGGTTGACGAAAAAGTTCCATCAGTCGTCTCATTCCTACTTTCGACGAGAGAGCGAAGCGGTGTGAAGAGAGTCCAGACGAAGTAGGAATGGGTTAACTGACGGAACTTTTTAGTCAATAATAACTGCTGCGACTATTCACTTTCGTTCTAGTCGTGAAATAGTCCATCGCAGGGAGAGCGAGCGCAGCGCTTTCGTCCGGTGGATAGCGTCATGCAATCTGGCGAGTTCGACGGCACGACAACGCAGGCAGCTGACTATGGCAGGAAGGCGGTATAATAGTTTAATAAACCGATCCGTCAGTTTGTTCCGTTCCAAAATGAGTCTAATTCTCACACATTCACACACTCTCTCGCGTTATATTCGGAATGATTTTCCGACGGATCTTTTTAATCCACTATACGTATGCCTACTGCTTAGACCATGCCGAGCAGGCAGAGCATTGGCGCATGATACAGATAGTGGCGTTAGCATAGAGTTATGCGACGTCACAAGGGAAATGCAGTAAGAAGGTGAAGAGCAGAAGTTTATAAGGATAATCATTATAACCATAGTATCGGTAAGAGATATCACAATACGTTAAAGTGTCTAGGTCTCGAGGAACGTCCCGATACGACCGCCCGATCACACCGTGCAAACCGGAGCCTTCGAGGGAACGACAACCCACAATGCGGACTACAATAGGAAGCGGGTAGATAACCCAAGCTGATATTTAAAAAAAAGATAGCATCATGGGAAGGCTTGCAGGGCGAACGCGCTGTTCCTTTACGACCTGCAAACAACGTCATACAGTCCGGAATCTTCGATGACGCCACAACCCACAACTCTGATTTCATCAAACGAAGGGTAAGGGTCTATTTCCTCTTTTTCTTGTCTTATCTATGCATTTCCTTGTGAGATTGCAATAAAGTTATTATTATTATTATTGTTTGCACATGAAGAAATAGTGTGACCTTTTCTCTTCAGGCAGATAGGCAAGCTCCCATTCGACCGATCGACAACGTCCTGCGGTCTGGAGACTTTGGCGGTGTCAGCACGCAAAATGCCGACTACACTAAGAAACAGGTGTGATTTGCAAGTTGTCCTTCTCACTTTCCCTACCATGATGAGAAATATCCGTATTAATCACGAATTCCGATTTATATCAGGTATCGCGCAGCCCGCAGATTCGGCCACAGTCAACGCTAGCTACATACAGCCGCGTTACGGGCACGAACGGCCAAAAGTCCGATTGTCCTGCGGCTCAAGTTCTCGCTAAGCGGTAATCATGCTTCTTTTCATAAATACATATATCGACTATATCGGTAATATATATAAATATACCAGTATACCAAATGAAAGTAAATATGCACGTATGGATAGAAGGCTGAAGTTTCTTGATTGCAGCAATCAGTACGAGTTCACGAACCAGGGTGGCCATCGGTACTTCCACAAGAGAAATTCGAATTCACGCATCTCAACGCCGAGTGGATTAAGTGTGCTGTAGTGGTCGACTCAAATTCCCTTACTCATATTTTTGTGTGGGATGTAAAAGTATATATAATCTATTCTGCGATAGACGGAATTTGAGTGATTTTGAGTAGCAATAAAGAGAGATACGTATAATATTTGTAGATGAATAAAGTGTAATCTACTTATATATCTATTATACATACAATGTTATTATTACATAATAAATCTACATTTCTTCGTGGACATTACTTTAAGATCAGCAATTCATCTCATGTTTTCGATTTCTTGAACAATTCTCTTGGAAATCGAAAAGTTGATTTATACTCTCCGCTTTCTAAGCTTCCCAGACACTTCATTGCCTGTGAGCCATCTTCAGTTTGTTTCTTATCGACATTCTGCCTCCTTCCTAAACAGTATTTTACACTACAATCACATTATGCGCATGAAGGGTAGGTATATATTTGTTTACTTTGGCACTCATAACTCCGAAATTCTGTTATGTATAGTGGAATAAACGGCGATCCGTCAGTTTCTTCCGTTCCAAAATGAGTCTAATTCTCTCACTTTTGCACACTCTCTCGTCATGTATTCGGAATGATTTTTGACGGATCTTTTTAATCCACCATATGCCAACTGCTTTCGTTCAGCGAGCGGCGTGATCTCCATGCTCATTCTGTTCATTGTTTCCACTCCCGCGTACGGTGATTACCTGGTACTCTCGTCGTTCGTCAATACAACAACTGTACTACTCAACGGACACCCGTATGCCATCCGAACGGAACAACCCTTCTTCAGGAAATACCACGATCCGCATGAAAAGGTGAGAAGAAGCAAAATGTGTCAGTAAGCAACGGTTAGATAAACTGTTATATCCAAATTCAGGTTACCGCCGAGACCAAGAACCGGTCATTCTTCAACGTTCACTTAGTGCCAGCTGGCGAAGTCAATGCCACACAGCCCTACTGGACCGCGGTTAGTGTCTTAGGAGGACATGAAAGATCCATCAATAACCAATGCAGCTCGAGAACCGAACATTCCATTGCGTCACGCGAGCATGTGCCTGTGAATACTTTGAAGGAAGTAAGACATTCGATTTCTATCTCCGGTCACCAATGCTAACATGCATCGTGCAGCTTGCCAACATATATGCTATACTTGATTTATGTTAGCAATATGCACGATGCATGTTTACGTGCACAATGCACGCTTGTATTCTGCGCTGTACATGTTCCCCATTACATAATGCATGTTATCCTTGTTCTGAAGCAGTTCTCGTTATTAGCTTTATGCAACCAATGCATCAAAACATCACATAATGTAAAGAGATGAACAACCACAGCATTCCCACCGAAAGGGGAAGTGTCTAATAGCGAATTGGCAACTAATTTTGAATTTACTCCTCTATGGCTGAATGAATTTTCACCAAATTTTGGCAGCTTTTTGGACTGGTGGGGATGAACTTAAGTTTTTAAATTGGTGAATTTTGGTTCATTTTTGCTGCCGCAGTGACGATAGATCACAGCGGAAACCGCCATTCGCTAATCGAATGCTAGGAATGCTGTGACAACGGGTCCCGGGCAACGTCATTTCGTCGGTGTGTCAGGTCTTGAGCATCTGCTGGAAGAGTTTCCTTCGATGGCGTGATATGAGACGAGGATCCTATCTATCGATCGGTCCTATAGTTTATAAACTGATTTTTGGCAAAGTGAGGGGAAGATAGTTTTGTAATGACAGGCAAAATGGTAATCTGAAAAGTGAGAGGTAAATCATACATGACCTTTCCATGATGCGAAAAATCCTGCTGCACAAATTCCTAATAAATATTGGCTATTTCATATCTATTTTCACCCCATTCCAACCATTCGGTCTAAGAATGGTCTATCTCGTTTGGAATTTCGATCGGAGATGAGAAACAAAATATTCATTTATCACCAAGTCAACTCTACTCACCAGTACATCCCAACGTGTCCACACAGAGAGACGTGACTGGTGAGCATCTCCGGATGGTCGCCAATCAATCAACGAACGTCATAACAGCCAATCTGCAAATAGACGAACATAAAGGGAAAGATAACCATGAAGCATACGAGAAAAATGAAATATGTTCAAAACGAACGAGGTGACCGCACGCGTACGCGACGCGTAAAAGGTTGTGTTTCTGTGCATGATGGATGTTAACCATTGCACTATGTACCGTTAAGCTAGTAAATTGTGGGCCGTGTTTGAAACACTTGAAACAAGGCCATATCTCGGCTGGGAAAGGTCGTACAGAGTTCTGGTTGGAATTTTTGGAATCCTCAGGAAGAGATCTATTTGTGTGTCAAGTTTGGTAACGATTCCTCAAGTTTAAAGACCTTTAAAACGTAAAAATGTGGCATTGGAGAGGTTCGAACTGGGATAGCGAGAATTTATCGGGATTTCTAAGATAAAAGCCGTTTTAACCTGTTTAAGGTTGTCTAATCATCACCAAACTTGATACACAGGTAGATCTCGTCCTGAGAATTCCAAAAATTCCAACCAGAACTCTGTACGACCTTTCCCAGCCGAGATATGGCCTTGTTTCAAGTGTTTCAAACACGGCCCACAATTTACTAGCTTGACGGTATGTTCAACTTTGAGACCTGGTCTAAACTCCGGAACTCTGCACAATGCACGTTACACACTTCAATTTATGTTAGCCTTGGCGACCGGAGATGATCTTATTGATTTATTATCTTCGGTAAGCCAAGGCACTGCTCAGATAACAAGACGACCTCGACGAAAACAGATGAGATAGTCAACGTATGCAATCTAAAAGACGGAAATTCGCTTGGTCGTGCAGTGCGGAAGGAGATTCGGATGATGACGGACGATGAACGGAAAATGATGCTGGTATATGCTCCACTATCTTTTGAGAAGATGCTCCCGGAAATACGTTTTTTTCCTTCAGTAAAATGCCAACTGTTCCATGTGCGTATTCTTCACAATGTTCTGAGAGCAGTGTAAGTGTTAAGCGAACGAGATACCGCAAAATAAATCATCCTGATTTCGGTAGGAACTCTCGTACGGAAAATATTTGTCCCAAACATTTTGGCTCATTCGCTTAGCATTTAGAACTTATCAGAATGCTAAGAGTAACCTGTGCAGACAGCTCTCAACAAGATGAAAGCGGACGGAACGTACGATCGACTGGGACGCGTTCATAAGTACCACAGCGTACATGCCGGCCCGGGCTTTCTTGGCTGGCATAGGGAGTACATCAAGCGGCAAGAATTCTACATCTTCTCAACTTGCGGCTTTATTGTAGCATTGTCTGCTTACTTACTTTTGAACGTTGCGTACGTCTACGATGTCCCAGGCGATCTGGTTTCAGCATCGAAATGGCCCTGCGTAAGTACATGCCGTCTCCTCATACCCTTGGCATTCCCTACTGGGACTCCAGCCTTGACGGCATGCTACCAGAGCCAAAAGTGAGACGCATATCATAAATGCAGCCGTGCATTCATCACCAAGCAGGATTCGATCATATTCACCGACTTCTTCTACGGCACTACAAACGAACACGATGAAGTGGTTACGGGGCCCTTCAAGGACTGGACGACCATGGAGGTCTCCTCGCAGAATAAGACTTTCAATGCTATTAGACTAGCCTCCATATGTTCGTTTTTTAGTATTCTAAAAAGCAAGGTTCAGGGCAAACCACACTTCAAACGCCAAGTGGACAAAAATCCTGATGGAGAGCTGCTGACGATTGGTAGCGTGAATAATGTTCAAGGAAAGGCTTACAAATCGCCGAGGTTAATGTTGCAGGCCGCATCGATTGGATCGTCGCGCAGGACAACATCACAAGAGTTCTGGCCTGCACACGACCGCTTACGGTATCGTCTACCTAGACACCGATTATCACAAACCAGTACAGCACCATTCACAACATTCATCTTGAGAACAAAAATGTTTGAGACATGCGATCGTTACGAGGTAGACGAACGGTTTCTGGAGTACTCGCACGATTTCGTACACGAATTCATGGGCGGAGAGATGATGAGGTGGTGCTCCAGGTTCTTGTATATAATTTGTTTCCTGCATTGTATACTCCTACCCGTCAACCACGACATAGGTGTGTTAAGCTATCTGTCGTATTCCAGATCGTACAGTAGCAGCAACGAGGCAGCCTTCATCTTCCACCACTCGATGATCGACTTCATCTTCGAGATGTGGAGACAGCGGGCGCAGGTTTGGTCCTATCTCTATTGCAGATTCAGCAGTACGCTTCCTGTAGACATGGTTTTGTTCATAAATTTGCATACTTCAGACCCGGGAGGAGCGAGAGACGCAGTACCCGGCCACCAACGGGTCGTGCTTTCCTCCCAAGCACAACCACGACAGCGTCATGCTCTTTCTAGAGCCACTCACGAACCTTCAGGGTAACATCGTTTGAGCTCTCGGGTCCTCGTATGGGTTCTCGTCGGGTTCATCGCTCATTTCTTTATATATCGCGAAGGCTAGCAGAATACCATTTAAGCAATGTCCAACGGTTACACGGAAAACATGTACGAGTTTGAGCATCAGGCTAAATGTAACCATACACATCTCGACTGCGGCTCAGAGTATGTACCCCTTTTTCAAGAACTCCTATAGTCACTCCATTCTACGTTATTCTGCCAATTTGCAGATATCTGTTCTGCGATGCGTCCCACTTTCTGGTTCCGACATGCTTGAGCAAGGTATGATAAGGAACGGCTCAAATTTGTTTCTTTTTAATTCTAGGTTCGTTTGGGTGGTAGATGCAATGGATTCGAGGGAACGGGAATATGCTACAAAGGGACGTGTGACGATGGAAGGTATTGGAAGCACTGATTCCTTCGAAAAGGAGGCATTTTAAGATGCGTAAATTTGAAGAAAACATCGCGAGCTCCAGGGAATCATGCTGCGTGAATCAAGTTGTCGCGTGTAAAATAAAATTTTGATATGTCGACTGTATTGCTCATTCCAATAATATTGTGATTACTATACACATACTGTACATACATACATATATGATAGTTCAAGGTTAGACAACGACCCTATCCAGGCGGAGGGTCTGAGGCTTTGGCAACATGATAAGGGAGGCGTCCGGCTCGAGATCGATAGGCTTGTCGGAAGAAGGGCTGATACGGTATCGTTGGAGGAGACCCGTCACTCCCAAGAACAGCTCAACTCGTGCCATTCCTGCATTTTTCATCTTAGCAAAGGTCGTCCTACAAATCTAGCAAACCTTCTCCAGCACACTGCCTCTTTCCGATTGAGAACGGAACCGTGCGCTCGACTAGGTCCTGTAATCATCGAGATTGGAGAAACTAAAATACAGATGTAGCCAAAATAGCCCCCCCCCTCTAAGACTTTGCTATACCTTTCGCAGTGTCTTGCCATCTTCGGTCAGATACCGCTCAGGCATGAACTTGTTCGAGTCGACGAAGACCGGGTCGTTCTCCATGATCATGTGGATGTCTCCATTGACGAAGGTATCCTTGGGAATCTTCACGCCCTGAGACCTCGATCAATGACTTTAGTTACTGTGTAATTTTTTTGCTACTGTACGCTGGAAGTTCTCGCAATGTCAAGTCGTACCATGACTTCGGTGTCAACCGTTGTCCTTCGCACAACGTTTATCATCAGGATGTTGGCCCGTCGCTGGATTTCGTGAATGGCTGCCGACGTATAGGGAAGGTTGGGCTTATCGGCGAGCGACGGCAGTCGGTCCGTTCCCACAACAGACAGAACCTCCTGGCGGATCTTGTCCTACAATTGCTGATTGTGGATCGATAACGACGCATCTCTCAGTGACCAGTGACTCGGTATTGGGAAGTCTTTTCGTTTCGGACACATCCTTAACCTAGCTCAGCTCAACCGATCAGTACCTGAGCCTCCTGGTTGTCAGCTAGCAGGAGTACGGCCCATCTCAGGGTAGTAGTGGTCGTCTCTTGCCCAGCCGCGAAGAAATCGTTGCAGGTGGCATTGAGCTGGTCGTGACTGTAAACTCACCACAATACTCAATCACCACCACATGATGCAAAATTGAAGGAAAGATGGATTACTCGACTTGTCCGGTGTGTGTCATAAGGCTGTGTGTCATGACATACTTTTATATACATATATATGTCATACTGTTGTATCAACACTGGCATGAACTGTTTTGCTAGAGTCCACTGAGGAATGTTACTATCCTGACCTATCTCGGGATGCATAGAAACCAGTCATGCTTACTTCAGATAGGGATTCGTGCCGATCTTTCTCGCATAGGCGTGGACGAAGCATGTCGGTTCGGACGATCCGTCGTCCTCGGAGAGCGCCTTCTTGACGTTCTTCGATATGTAGTCCAGGATCTGCAAAGTTGGGGATTTTCTTCTAAATTAATTTGCATAGCGAGAGAGGGGAGGGCACAGAAGAGAAACTAATCGAATCCGTCAGGATGTCGTCAGGAATTTCAATTGATTTAATGGAGCTCCCTTAAAACAAGTAAACTACTCCTCGACGTTTCGCCACTGTCTTTGCGTCTCTCCACCTTCCATACTCTCTTACCTCCACTCTCTAAATTTGCATAGATATCTAAATTAAGAGAGTGGAGGTAAGAGATCTATCCTACGTAGCAGAACGTTGCGCATGCCCCTTACGATGTAGTTGTCCGGCAGGAACCGCTTGACCGCGTAGTACCCGAGGATTGGGACGTGCCGAATCCAGCGAACCTTGAGCGCGACGAAGCGAAGCAATGAGTCGGATAACTCGCGAATTAGCTGAAAAAAGCTTGACCTATGGATGTATTATATTTGCTCGAGCCCTACAAGAGTAACCTTCTGGATCGTCATTGCTGCCCCATTTAGATATTTACTATCCGTATTGGCATCTATGTTGTCATACGTGTACATCGCCGTACGATCTCCTACCACAATGTATTAGAAGAAAAGCTTTATTGTTTTATAGGTTGTAAATAATACGAAAAGACAACGTTTTCTAGACTACGCTAATATGGAAAATCTACAACTAATGCTAAAAGGGTGCATAGCGGTTTCGCCTCCTATGTTAGGTAACTCGTAGCCAGTATATTCCTCTCATCCCCGTGTCCAGTTCAAGTCCCTGTTACCTCTTGTGATAAGTCCCCACCCTGAGTTGTGGGGTGCACAGCATTCCGCCCGGTGAAGAATGTGTCTAATAGCGAAAAGACCACTATTTTTGAATTTTCTCAAGAGTGGCTAAACCAATCAACACCAAATTTTCAGAACGTGTTGAATTCATAAAGGCGAGCTTAAGTTTTTAAATTAATAATTTTTCGGTCACTGGTTCGCCTACAGGATCGGATCCTATGCGCGAAAAACGCTATTCGCTATTATGACGCTTGGAATGCTGTGGGTGCTGTGGGACACTGTAGTGGGGCAGGTATATACACACAAAAATGACTAGTCTTTTTGGCATGAAAAACGGTTTAATATTCTCACTCTGTTGAATGCCTCGACGTAGGTAACGAGGGGCTCGCAGTCGTCGTACTTGTACCGATAGCCGAACAGCGTCTCGTTGATGACGTTTGCCACGTAAAGCTGAGAATGGCAGTAAAATCCCCGGTTTTTTTCTCGCGTTTCTAGACTGCAACCGCAATCATGGTATGGATTATCATACCGGCCATGGTCGGCCACGTCTTCCTACTTCTCTTATTGGATACATACACATAAATTGCTAACGTACTTGAATGGACCAGCGCATGTCAACCGCACTCCGGTCCTTCATGTCGTCCAAGCAACGAAGAAACTCGATCAGCGACTCCTTCACCTACAACCATGCCTATTAAGAAGATCCCTGATAATAGATACACGCACGTAAGACGAAAGTTCAAGTCCTTTCTTTACCTGTTCCTCCATAAGATTCTTGCCCATTCCAAAGTCTCGAAGGATGCTGATGGCAGCACGCCTGAAGATGTAAAATGGCATGAGTCTCATTGCTAGGATCTCCATGCAAAATCAGCTTAGCTTTTACACATGACAAATATCCAGCTTTCCTGTTGACTTCCTTACCTGTTCTCCTTCCAGCTATCTCCATTCGAGTTGATGACTCCGGGATTTTGGCAGAAAACGAACTCGTCGTCGAGGACCTCCAGAGGGCGACCCGAGAAATCGTCGCCTGACAATGAGAATCTCATTGTCTGTTTATTAGTACTAGAATCGGAGAAAGAGCTGATTTGCATACCTTTCGTGATGAATGCCTCCTTGACGGCTTCGTAGTCAGACAGCACGACTATCGGGATGGGAACGAAGGCAGTGAAGACGCTGCCATACGTCTCCGAGAACCGCTTGAAGTCCGTGTGCATCGTCAATCCGCTGATCTGCAAGATCATCTCTTGCCTTCATTCATATTTATACGTGATTAATATTTATAGTCATATTTATACGTGATAGTTCATATTTATACGTGATTAATATTCATGGCCATATTTATACGTGATAGTTCATGTGTATACGTGATTAATATTTATGGTCATATTTATACGTGATAGTTCATATTTATACGTGATTCATATCTATGGTCATATTTATACGTGATAGTTCATATTTATACGTGATTCATATTTATAGTCATATTTATACGTGATCCCTTTATCAGTGTGTAGCTCCGCTGCTAAGCTACTCATTTCCCACTGTAGCCATGTTCCACTGTAGCATCCACTTCTACAGCCTTAGAGAATGGTATTTCGGATGCTCGACTGTTTCAGGAATTGACAAGCCCAATATTGCGTTTGACACGTACACATCCAAATAGTAATTTGCCTGGCAACTGTTGCAACCTGATACTGCCTGCATTGTCTGCTCAACGTGCGACTGCTACCGTACGAGCTATTCATCTCATACATAGCTGCCGACAAGCTCAAGGGGCTTCTCACCGATAGCATGTTTCCGAAGAAGGGCAACGGAATGGGTCCCTTCGGGTAGCGTGCGACGAAGCGGTAGTATACGAATACGAGATAGACCAGGCCTACCAGGGCCGATAGCCCGACCATGGGAAGGACGACCGTCATTCTCAACATTACCGTCATGAATTACATTAAAGAAGGACTCCGCCGAATTGTAAGCTAATTAAGATAGGCTAATTTGCATAGCGAGAGAGCGAGGGGATAGAAGAGAAGCTAATCGATTCGATCAGGATCGCGCAGGAATGCAAACTCGGCGGAGTCTCCTACAACGACTGGTCTAGCTAACAATAAGGCAATGTTCATAGTCTCCAACAAATTTTGCTTCGTGATAGTATATAGAAAGAATGGAACGGAATAAAAAACACAGCATGTACATAACCTCAACTTCAAGGATTATATACCACACGTCCGATCTAAGCTGTCCTCTTTCGCCATAACCCCGCCTTTCCTACTTCATGCAGTGGTCTCTCAATTGTTGACCCTCTCTCTCTCCACTCCAAACATCACCCACCGTCCCTACCCCTCTACACTCTTCCCTTCCCTCTTTCCCTCTCTAATCAGTGTCTCCCCCTGTTATCGTGATTTGCGTCCCTCTCTCGCCCGATACCACAATCGCTGGCTATACTCTAGCACATGCGCCGAGTTCCAATCTGTGCGGTGGACACAAATCGAAAGAAACTCTACCTTACGTCGTGCGGCGAAACGGGAAATCGACATTTTCTTTCACGAGGTATCCCAGATTGTATGAGGAGTGTGACCATAACTTATCGTGATCTTTTGCATTCAAGTTACTTCTGCACACGTGCAAAAAAACTGAGAACGTCACTGCAGACGTTCCCGTCCCTGCTAATATACCTAAGATCTTAACCCGGTGCAACAACATCTCCAGTAAAGAACTAACAGCGTTTGATAAGAAAATCGAAGGTGAATAACGTACGATCATATGCATAACAGCAGTCCTTATTACAAAATTCATTATCGGAAGATTAGCTCATCGTTGGATATATAATTAGTCGACGAATTTCTCTAGCCACAGAGTAGAGTTGGTCAAATCAAATAGTGAGCCTCGGGAAAGGGAGAGGAGAGAGCGTCAAACAATCGTTCTTTACCACTGCCCGGCATTCGAAGATTTGACGCGAGAACCAAACATTTGACAAATTAGAATGCGAGGGACAACTTATTCTTTCTTCGTCTCTTGCTCTTCGCGGTTGAAAATAGCTAATAAGAATAACGGATAAATCCATTATCAACCTTTTTTCCCTCTATCCTTTCCAATTTTCGCCTTTCCTATGCAAATCCGTCAAACATGTGGCTTTTTTTCGCAAATCATTCGGCCTTCGCCGCTCGGGGTCAAATGTTTGTTGGGATCAAATGATAGACTCGACGGAGAAGACGGGTTCGTCAGAGGAGGGAACGATGCTGTGGCGTTGCAACAGACTAGGGTTTCGCTGCCTGTGGTGCGACGTTGTATTCATTGTGCAATCTACCCTTTTATCTACTTATCTTCACTCCCTTAATTTATTTGTCAGTCTGTACAATAAATATATTATTATTAGGGTTTGAAAACCAAGCCTTTGAATCGCGTTATGAGACGACCATAATAGTGATCAGGAGTGGTGTTCAGCTAAATGATATTGAATCATTCGGATTTGGCCCTCGAGCCACCCTCAACCCACAAAATAGCAATATGAGGTTGAGCGTCACTCTCGTCATTCGTGGCAAACAATTAATTGATTGCTGTCGATCTCTCGAATCAATTCTAGTCTTTCCCCTTTCTCCTCATCTTTTCCACTCTTTTCTGGCATAATTGAATTAATCTCGGTGTTTTACCCGATCTTTTCCTTGGTATTTTGAAACAATCGAATGATTGCCATTAGTCTTTTCGGCCCTCGACTGACTGGAGAGAGTAAAAGAATGATTTTATATCAACTATTTTTTTCCGGAACACTAATCAGGAGCATGGAAGAATGGTGAGAGTCAGTTACCCTAATTATATCCAATGCTGGACTGATTTTGTGCAACATTTCTTTGCGTTGAGTACTTCAGTTGTATGTGAATAGCGGTTCAACGACTTTATTTACATCGAGTGTACAAATACAAAAAAAACCACCAAAGTTGCTTCGCTAAGCGACTACCCTCTCCAGTCGCACGGTCTGCGGCTTGGGTAACATGAAGATGTAGGCTTCAGGCTCGAGATCGATAGGCGCGTCGGACGAGGGAAAGATGCGATAGCGTTGTAGGAGACCCGCTACTCCGAGGAAAAGCTCGACTCGGGCTATGCCTGAAAGCACCGCATTTGCTCAATAATATGAAAATGTAGCATAGTAGACATCATCATACGAAGTAGGAACGGCTCAAACCTTCTCCGGCGCATTGCCGCTTGCCAATGGAGAAGGGAATAGTGCGCTCTACGATATCCTGAAGCTCCATATTATGCAATCAATTAATTTATATATTAAGTGAAGCACAGTTTTGCTTTGATCACCTTGTTCAACGTCTTTCCGTCGTCGTTGAGATACCGTTCAGGCCTGAACTTGTGCGAGTCGACGAAGATCGGGTCGTTCTCCAGAATCATGTGGATGTCGCCGTTCACGTACGTATCCTTCGGAATCTTGATGCCCTGCAGCGATCAAGCATTTTCAGGTCCGCGTACCGTAACAACAACATCTTCACTCATCACGTCTCATAGCCAAATGTATTGGCGTGATCAATACAGATTTGCAATCGTGTCTTTTTGTTGCTTGTGTTTCATACCTCGCGTCACCAAAATAGATAAACACGTTGGCCAAAGGGACTCGATTGCACATCTCTAGGGAAAAAAAGCGTGCCATGACTTCCGTATCAACCGTCGTCCTTCGTATCACGTTCATCATGAGGACGTTGGCTCGCCGTTGGATTTCGAGAACTGCTGCCGAGGTATACGGTAGCTTCGGCTTGTCGGCCATCGAGGGCAGCCGGTCGCTGCCGACGACAGCCAGCACCTCCTGACGGATCTTCTCCTGAACCACAGCATTTCAAGTGTCATAAGAGCGAATGGCGGTTTTCGCGCATAGCATCCGATCCTGTAGGCGAACCAGTGAACGAATATCTATGAATTTAAAAACTTAAGTTCACCTCTATGAACTCAACAAACTCAAAATTTTTTTATATAAATCGGTTCATTCACTCTTGAGAAAATAAAAAAAAATAGTGGTCAATTCGCTATTAGACACATTCTTCACCGGGCGGAATGCTGTGGAACAAGCGGGATTGTAGCCTGTGAATACTACATATAGTGCAAAATTTAATTTAATTTTATCTACGCTGTACGCGTAAGGGGTTTGGGGGAGGGAGTTGAGGGGTATGGATACTACCTTTGCAAATAACTAACCCAGACAAAAAACTGCAACTAATGCATATGCATACCATCCACCAAGGGGAATACATTTCCTGCGATGGGGATGAGGATACTGCAAATATCTCTCCCGAGTTAGATAAGCAAGCTGCTAGAGTGAGCGAGTTCTGGTGGGGTGGAAGGCTCTAATGATCTAAGATCGAGACGCTTTGATGCTTATTTATGTTTTGTACATCAACCATAAAAACATCTCGACAACAGAACATCCTCAACCCCCCCCCCCCCTCAACGTCGAACCCCATTACGCGTACAGTGTAGATAAAATTAAATTATACACAAGGTATGAAGCAACTCTCTACTAGTCTCATCTCACTTGAGCCTCCTGGTTGTCAGCCAGAAACAGTGCAGCCCATCTCAACGTCGTCGTCGTGGTTTCCTGACCGGCGAGGAAGAAATCGTTGCACGTTGCCTTGAGCTGGTCGAGTCTGAACCGTCGTCGACTGCTTAAGTCAGGAAGAGAAAGCCTCAAGAGGAAGCCTAAGATCCCTCAACAACCTAGACTAGCTCTCCGCTGCATTGTTCACGCAGTATTGTCGATTGTCGCGTTCAAATTTGCGTTCCGACGGTAATCATTCCGTCTTCCGTCTTGGTTATTTGCACCTTTGGCTGTGCACTTATGCTAAACAACGCAAGTCCAATCAAGAATGCGCGGAACGAAAATTTGAATATCTACGAGGACCGACACTAACTTACGTCAGGTAAGGGTTGGTTCCGATTCGCCTCGCGTACGCGTGGACGAAGCACTCCGGCTCGCGGATTCCGTCGTCCTCAGCCAGCGCCCGATTGACGCTCGTCGTTATGTACTCCATCATCTGTGCACAGAAAAGATATGCATAATATGGAATACATTGAAAGCGTTAAAAGAGACCCCTTACAACATTAATAAATACCACAGAATACGATGAATGCATTGGGATGGGTATGCTTCCTATGTATGCGTGCGTATACATTTGTGTATTCCGAGCTATAGATACATTACTCCCAATACATTCAATCCTTTATACATACTTTTCTGTGTTCATACAAGGGAAGGATGACTAGATTGATTCCTTGCAACCTTTCAACTTATGATAGTGTAAATCGGAGGTTTACTAGGCACTAGGTTCACACTGTTCTGACAGCAGTACAAATGTTAAGCGAACGAGATGGCGAAAAATAACCCCAATTTCGGTAGGAAGTCTCGCATGGAAAACACCGTATCCAAAGCATTTTGGCTCGTTCACTTAACATTTAGAACATTGTGGGTTGCTGTAGACCTTTTTTAATCTCTGGGAACTCTATTCTGTTTCATGTTGTTCGCCCCTTTGTGCGATGATACCAGACACTCACGATCTGATTGTCGTGCATGAACCGCCGAACGGCATAGTAGCCGAGGATGGGAATGTGGCGGATCCAGTGGAACTTGAAGGCGACAAAGCGCAGCAACGAGGCAGAGATGCCGCGGATTAGCTGCATTCTCTTACAATTCACTGGCTTGGCGTGCAGTTTTGGCCTCCCCCCCAACCCTAATATGCGGTTTTTATTTTTTTAAAATTGGTTTTACTCGGGTATTCATCTTCATTCTCATGTGAATTCATTTATAGCGGATTAAAACGATCCGTCGGAGCGTACAAAAGTGAGAGACTTAGACTCATTTTGGAATCAAAGATGTTGATAGATTCTACGAATCGTAGTAGTATTATATCATGTTCATGCTGACCGTCATACTGCTCGGAAATACGACCTACATTGCTGAAAGCCTCAACGTATGTCACCAGCGGTGCACAGTCATCGAAGGCGTACCGGTATCCGAACAATACGTCGTTGACCACGTTGGCGACGTAGAGCTGCAACAGGGAGACTCGTAGTCGGTATATTCTGCGTGTACGCCCAATGTAAAAATGTATAGCCGGTAATACAACCTGAGTAGCCGGTTATTCAGGTTGTATAAGCGGCTGTACGTTTTTCCTTTGCGTAGCTTATATGGCATATCAGGGTTCACTTAGTATTAGTACAGACAAGTCTGTAGATAATCGTAACCTGAATGGACCACCGCATGTCGACCGCACGCTTGTCCTCCATGTCGTCTAGGCAGCGCAGAAACTCGGTGAGTGACCGTTTCACCTTAAAGGGAGGAAGCAGCCTCTAACCAAAAGTTTTAAAATTCGATAAAAATTCTTCTAAGGTTTCAAAATGTGAGGAAAAAGATAGTGGCAATAAAAAATCGAAGAAAAAAGTCGAAAATCGCATGTTTTATTTTTTCGTTCCGGGCTTCCGTCGTTGAGAGGAATGTCGCTTTTGGCTTAATTCCTTTCGCTAAACACAGTAACGTCGTCGTTGGGTGAAATTTCAAAAAATCATTTCTCGA
>LS946495.1:181244-201423 GCA_900490955.1 Micoletzkya japonica
CAAAATGTGAGGAAAAAGATAGTGGCAATAAAAAATCGAAGAAAAAAGTCGAAAATCGCATGTTTTATTTTTTCGTTCCGGGCTTCCGTCGTTGAGAGGAATGTCGCTTTTGGCTTAATTCCTTTCGCTAAACACAGTAACGTCGTCGTTGGGTGAAATTTCAAAAAATCATTTCTCGAATACTATTAATTTTTATTATATTTCCTTTTATTTTTATACTAATTTCGACAAGATCTTTCATATAAGCTTCACTTGAAAATCACTTCCGTGTCCCTTTAAAATATTGGTTGCCAGAATCGGAGGCTAGTTTAACAAAAATCTTTCCTTCACTGCTCCTTTTTATTCTCTTTTTCTCTTTGTTCTCGCATTTCCCTGTGAAATCGCATAAATATTATATATTATTAACACTTGATGAGTCGCTCACCTGTTCCTCCATCAGTCCCTTGCCCATGCCGAAATCGCGCAGGATACTGATGGCGGCGCGTCTGAATTCAACAATCGGTCACTTACTAAATACAATACCCTCAACTATTATGTGTGTGGATGCATTATGAGCACGGATATACGATTGATTGAACAGCAGATGCAGAATCTGTAGATTACCACCTGTTCTCCCGCCAACTCTCGCCGTCCGCATTGATGACGCCCGGATTGCGGCAGAATATGAACTCCTCCGGTATCTCGTCCAGGGGACGGCCAACGAAATCGTCGCCTGTCGTTCATTCATCTATCGTTTTCATCGTGATTAAAACGCAAGAATAACAGGAACAAAAAATGCAGGGAAAATGAAAGGTCCGTCGACATCGTCATTTGTCAAGGTGTACGTATCTCTATTTCGTCGCAATCGGCCATTCACCATAGTGGAATAAAAAGATCCGTCAGCTTATCATTCCGAATATCAGGCGAGAGAGTGTGCAAAAGTGAGAGAATTAGACTCATTTTGGAACGAGAGAACTGACGGATCGCCGTTTATTTCAATATACATAGGTACCTTTGGTAATGAAGGCCTCCCGTACGGCCTCGTAGTCGGAGAGGACGACGAGTGGCATGGGCACGAAGGTCGTGAAGACGCTGCCGTAGGACCGAGAGAACCGCTTGAAGTCCTCGTGCAGGGTCAAGCCGCCCATCTTTATACACAGAGAAAAATATGTGCTCTTTTTCACCCCTGTACATATAATGGGTGCCCCACGGAGCACCCAATGTGCCCAATCGAGCACATTATGTGCTCCATGGGGCACATGTATGTCCAGGGGGCGAAAACGAGCACATCAAGGTGCCAAATAGAGCACATATTTTTCTGTGTGTAGCGAAATGGACTAACCAATACTATATGACGGTCTAAAGGCTCGCAGATTCAGCAACACTCATTTCGCGAGTTGTTTTCTCGCCTTTCGCTAATTATTCGTCCTCCTTTTTCACATTTCTTGTGAAATCGATTGTCGCAAAAATCTATCTATTTGAATATGTTTAGACAAAAGAAAGATTAAGGTATCTATAAAGTAGATCGTGAAATAGAATGTCGTACCCTTGCGAGAGGCATGACCGTTTCGCCTCTTACCGCGCCAGACGGTCATCCCAGGTATGAATGCTCACCTGTAGCATGTTGCCTATAAACGGCAGCGGCAGGGGACCGCGTGGGTAGCGCGCGACAAAGCGGTAGTAGGCGAAGACGAGGTAGAGTAGACCGATCAGCGCCGAGATGCCGATGAGCGGGAGGAGTGCCGCCATTCTGACTGTGACAACTACCAGTATCGTACCATTGTTACGATTGACAATATGCCACATGATTACTACATAAAAAACTCGCACGACGCACATCTCTACTTTATACGGAAGAGAAACCAGGTCTTCGATATTATGTAAAAAATCGCCAGAGAAGTATAGAAAGGGGAACAATGTAATATTTATTATATTTAAAATAGCAAGACTAAATACAGCACAACATCGCATGACATAGGCCAGAAGATTTGTCTCGTGAAAAGCCGCCAAGCGACGGAAGACACGAGAAGCCGCGTGAAACATGCACAAGAGTAGAGGGAGTGGGGAGAGGGTTGTGATGTTTGCGCAAGGTCAGGGAGGAGAGGGCGAAGAGGCAACGGAAAGGGGCACGAAACGACTACGGGAGGAACGTGTCAACAACCGGCGAAACTGTGCGAGTAGCGAAACATGTTTATGCAAGGTCTATTGTACTAAATTTTTTTTGTATATTTTCATATAGACCGCCAGGCATGAAACAACTAGCCATGCGTAGTGACGGGGTCCTCACAATAATTGCTGTAGGTCCTTACCATGGAAAAGCTGTTTGTGAGATATGCGGATTTCCGTGCAAAACACCTACATGTGTGCAGGCCCCCCAAGATTCATTACAGAACCAGAAACTTGATTTTTACTTTCGCGTCCGGGTATGTAAGGGTGCGTGATAGCTTAGTATGGAGTGAGCATTAAAGAGGGTCCGGCATCGCAAGGGCCCCGCCAACGAACTCTTTCTTTTCTAATGAACTAAATCGTGACAGCGTTGACCGTCGAAAGGCGGCATCGCGACCTATGCAACTCTTAGTGGTGGATCACTCGGTTCGTGGATCGATAAAATTGAACGAGCTTCTCGAGCCGCACATTTTGCGGCTTCGGTGTGATGATGAAATAGAGTTCGGTTTCGAGGTTAACCTTATGTCGCGGCAGGGGAAGAATGCGATAGTGCTGAAGCAGGCTCGAGATGAATACGAAGAGCTCGCCTCTGGCCAGTCCTGAGAAAAAATAAAATTCATTTTTGCCTTCCTTTGTATTTCTAGATTTACACCTTATGAGGACTAGAGCTCGGCAAATGACCCCTCCGCTTATGAGTGAGGATGAAAAATGGTTCATGAACGCCTCTCATATGAACCATTTTCTCTCATGAGAGGTTCATTTTTGGTTCATATGAACCCAGGGGGTCATATGAACCAGGTTCATATGAACCCAAAAGTTCATATGACCCTTTGCCAAAAGGTTTTCGAGAGCGCTTTATATGTTATGATAGAATTTATAAAAAAATGTTTATTACATCATTGTTCATTGTTCTCACCTTCTCTAAAGCGAGCATCGAATTTGATACCAATTGGAACGTCACTAGAGTAATTTTCGTAATGTTTCTATACAGAGCGTAATTTAGCTAGCACACACTACCACAGTGAAAATTCCTTTGCCGGCTAGGGAATTATTTCGCAAAACGAGTAGGGGCTCAATCTTTACGGAATTTTCGAAGTATTCGAGAACAATTCCGTAACCGGCTAGTGAAATTCTGCTGATTTTGAGTGTAGGGAAGCTCATACTTAATATCTTCAAACAATCTATATCTTCAAACAATTCTGATTTAAAGTATGCTCAAAAATCGAGCGCAAGAAATCTTTCCTAAAGTTTGCATAAAAACGAAATATAAATGTCGACACATTATTATTATTGCTCCGGGATGTCGAATATGTCGACGGTGTTTTCCGTGCGAGAGTTCCTACCGAAATCAGGGTTATTTTTTTCAGCATCTCGTTCGCTTAACATTTTCGCTGTTGTCAGAACACTGTGGACTGATATAGTTGAGGAAAATGTTCCATCAGTCGTCTCATTCCTATTTCCGAAGAGAGAGAGAGCGAAGCGGTATGAGGAGAGTGCAGACAAAGTATAAATGTGTTTGCTGGTGGAATTTTTTTTGTCAATAATAAATGCCTGAACCTCTCAAACGATTTCAACTCCTCCTGTGAAACTGAAAAAAAAGAAGTACGATGGATTTACCGATAGCATATTTCCTATGAACGGCAGTGGCGTTGGTCCCTTCGGATAGAGAGCGACAAAACGGTAGTAGAGGAATATGAGATAGGCAAGACCGGCTATGCCGAGAAGAATGAGCAGGGACATCCTAAAATGACATTGCGATATCATCAATGCATATCTGTAATAAAGGATAAAAGAAGCGTGTTGAAGAGAGCACGGCGATCGCATTTATAACATACCCGTTTAGCATTAGAAGTAGATTTTCAGTATTAGCGTAGTCTATAAAACGTTGTCTTTTCTTATTATTTAGAACCAATAAATCAATAAAACTTTTCTTCTAATAAACAAGCACTCTCCACGTTGTTTTCTCCACGTTGCTTATCACAATTTCGTCTCCTCTCGTGTCCAATCTTTCCGATCGGTTTATTCCGCAATCTTCGTTCTCTAGCTTTGCCGTGTTCTGATCTCTTATCAGCTTCCATAAGCACTGTTCAATAGGTCACGATGGCATTGCAGAAGGAGAGTATGTCTTTACAGCATGACTCTAGAGAACATTTTCTCTGACTGATCGAGAAATTTTGGTTTCAATTTCCTCAACAAGCGCACATGGCAACATGTTCGCTCTAGACGGGCGTTAACACAGCCGAACGACGTACTTCATTCTCTTGATGACCCCCTTTGCGCTATCCTCGATCCTCTAAATTGTTGCCTCAAAGAGCCTCGGAAAGAGCCTTTGGTGATGTTTCCGCGATGGCTGAGGTTCGCCTTTGCATTCTCAGCCATATTCTCAACCACCATCGGAGAGCAGGAAATCGTCCAAGAGTGCGAGAACAAATACGCAGGTGAACTCAGTCATGGCATTGTTCTTCCTCACATTCAGCTTTGAGGTCATACGTGATCGGACTTGCTCTGCTTGGCATAAGAGCACAGCGAAAAGTGCACATATGTGCGATAAAAACGAAACAACGTATAGCAAATTTGAGTGCGAGGATCGACAAAACCGATACCGATTGTACACTGGTATCAGTTTTGAGGAAAGCTATGAAGAGGTCCTTGCGGAGGTAAAGCATCAGGTTTAGTTTCTCCAAGTTGATGCCTTTGAAGGCGCAATCAAAATCACTCAAACGTATTCAATTAAAAAGGCGCTAATTTAAAGCTGACTTAAAAGTATCTATAGGGCATTTTATAAGAGGCACGAAACAAAGGAAAACAATGTGCAAACAGCGGCAATACTGCAGATATCGTTCTTGTTCTCGACTGTTCTACGTCGATAAAGGCCGCGACCTTCGAGAACTACACGAAGGGCTTCGCGCGCAACTTTGTCTCCAGCTTCGATGTAGCACCCGGACGGACGAGGATCGGACTGGTGGTGGGGAACGAACTGCTCCGCATTTATTCGTTTAATTCGTTTCTTGATACGTCGATAACATCATAGGCTTGGAAAAGCAGCAAAAATTTTGAAAAATAAATAAAAGCGTCCGCTCTTTATAAGATTGGCACTACATGGTACTGGTTCGTTGAGCCAATTTCTGCATCTCCTCCATTACAGGGATACGGCTCGACGGTTACGGTAGGAGCAGAATTGGACGCGTGCACGACACAAGAATGCCTGCACCAGCGGATCAATAAACTCTACATCATGGTGCAACTATTACCATTTAGCCTTTCGTCTTCATGTGTCTTGTGAAATAACGTGTGTTTTTATATTCCGGCCAACAACTCATCTCACTTCAATTGAAAATGGCAAATTAATAAGTTAGTCAATGTTTTTATCGTTTAGGGAGCAACGTGTACTGCCGATGCCGTGGTAGCGGCAACCACTCTCTTCAAGAAAGCACAATCAATCGTTAGTTATTCGGACATTTTCATGATTGCTCTGTATGTCTCTGGTCGCAAACGAAAAAAAACCTGAATATTTTAATGAAAGAATTTCAGGAAGGCCGTTCTCGTGTCATTATCATAGTGACGGACGGCGTTGAGTTCTGTCCAAGTTAGCTTCTCAATATTATAGATTATTATGTTTCTACCTCTAATGAGCAAAATCAGACAGAACATAGAATATGCCCATGTCGTTTAGTCAACCGCACGCAAGAATTCGAGCTGGCAAAGAAGGAAAGACGAGCCCCTCGGTATAAATTTGGTACGCATGCTTAGCTACTTCAACATAAAAATCTCTTTTTTATTATCAGCGAAATAATAAAAAAACATATAAAAATTGTATTCCAATTAATAATAATAGACTCGTTTTCAGGTGTTCTCGCAGACGTTCGAACGGCAGAAGCCTTAAAAGCTGGTATTACTTGGCTTTTGGTGTTTTGTTGGTACACCGTTATCTTTGTATGGCTTGCAGACGGGTTTACAATTGAATCGGGATATGAAATTTCTCGTTCACATGATACTTTGCATAGGTTTTGCGATGTGTGAATCGTTATGCTAGGGTTGGGAAAGGTAGCGATAACGTTGTCTTCATTTCATACACTACCTACTCCGTGCCCAGAATGGAAGAAGAAAGTGAAAGGAAGGAAGATGACGTTTACTGCTTCCCTTCCCAGAGCTAATCGATTCCGTCGCAGGAATCGAGACGATCGTAGTGTACGTAAGTGGACGGTACACCAACTCCGAGAGACTGCCAACGATCATGGCCAACTTCACAGCGATTGCCAACCATCGCTCCGATCGAGTGTACCCCGTGACAGACTACAGTGTATGTCATAATGTTCTTCTCGTTATATACATAACGCCTTTTTAGTTTTTTTTTGCATAGTTCAAATTACCAGCTACATAACTTCTCTGCATGCAGGACCTCGACAAGATGTTCGTCAAGCAACTGCAGAAGCAAGTCTGCACAGAGATTGTCAGGGAAATTGTCACGACGACGACCACAACGACCGCAAAACCGGTGTAAGCGGACACTTTCGTGATCTTGAAAGTGACTTTTTTCTACTTTTTGTTGATGCTTATGAGCGAATCGTTATGCTAAAAATGCATCTTGGATGCTTATGAGCTCAGTCTTCTTGAAAAGTAGAAGAGTACTTCATATACAAAGTTGTTCAGCGTAGCAGACGACAGTCTCGAATATGAAAAATGCATTGCAAACTACACTGGTGAGTAGCTCAATTTTCTAGATATAAAAATGCATCTTGGACGTCATTGAATAGCTCTGAAAGCAGCTCGTTCAAAAATGTCGTTGAATGCAATTCACTATTATGAGCGGATATCAAGCGAACAAGTTTCGCATAGATATCGTGCTGATTCTCGACTGCTCTGCCTCCATCACCAAGCGCATCTTCGAGCTCTACACGAAGCCCTTCGCACGGGACTTCGTCTCGCGCGTTGACATCGCTCCGGGCAAGAGCAGAATCGGCATTGTGGTCAGCGATTTCTAGAAAACTCGTTTGGCAGAAATCTTTAAAATCTTCAAAAAAAGGGAAAGGTTGAGGGTGATTGATTGCAGGCCTTCGGTACCGACGTCCTGGTAGCCTCTGCTTTGGGACAGTGCACGACTCATGAATGCCTGTACGATGCAATCAATAACCTCAAAATTATGGTCAGCATGACGTTTAGCTAATGTTGTTGTGTCGATAAGTAATACTTAGAGTTGTGATAAAGTATCCATTTTTCTTTAAAAAATGTTTTTTCTGCTTCTTTATAAAAGAACGGTAGCTTTAGAATAATGATAGAAATTGATAGTCAAAATGTCAGGGTTATACATGCACCGGGAACGCGGTGAAGGCGGCGGTTGAGCTGTTCCTACGAGCTCCTAAGATTGTACGTGCTTTGTTGTAACTTGAGTATAAACTAATCAAGAATTATTATAAAACGGGAGTATTCGTAAACAAACGTACGCTGACCAGGAGTGGGTCTAAACTCAAAATGAAACTAGAATGGGTGACATATTGGTTCTAGTACTATTCGACAGGCTGATTCCGAATCCGTTTAGAAAAGTTCCCATCTTCTCGAGATTTTCGAGAAAATCGAGATTGAAGTTGCCTTGCTGTGCCTGTTCGCCTATCCCATAGAGCACTCCCCTGACAGAGTTATGTGCCTCAGTGATATAGTGATGAAAATCTGCGTAATAGGTGAAAAGAACCGCTACCTGACTGCCTACTGGGCAACTTTCAATGTCCATTTTCTCGAAAATCTCGCGAAGATGGGAACTTTTCTCAACGGATTCGGAACCAGCATGTCAAATAGTACTATTATAGAACCAATATGTCTCCCATTCTAATTTCATTTTGTACTTACAACCTCTCCTTGTGAGCGAAATTACTCCAGCTTACGCCTCATGGAGTAAATTCAAACACTGTTTTACCCCAAATGGCTGGTATAATTTTAAATTTACCGCAGCCAATTGGTGTAGATTTTACCCCGTAAGGCGTAAAGCTTTGGTAATTTCGCTCAGGGTAGTGTATTCAGGCAGGACGCGCCCGCATTAACATTATCGCGACGGATGGATACGAATACTGCATTAGTGAGTACCTCGAAGCCTCCTTTCCAATCCAGTACGGTTTTCAGAAACGGGAAAGGAAGGAGGGACTGACATGCAAGTTGAGGATAAGAGCGGTACGAATTCCACTAAATTTTTCTATGTAAACTTATCGGAATTTGTTATTTTGTTTTTAAATGTAAACTTACCGGAAGTTGATATTTGTTTTTGCAGCTATTCGCGCGGAGGTTCGGACAGCTGAAGCTCTGCGTTACGGTATTATAATAATGTTCTTGTATAACATTATTATTATTATTATTATTATTATTATTATTATTATTATTATTATTATTATTATAGTATTGCTCGTTTACTCTTGCCCCTAGTTTTAGTTGAACTGCAGCAGGATGAAGGATGCTGTACGGCTGGGGATAGTGTTCCGTCAGTTGTCGTATCCCTTTATTGTAATAAGTGTCCCTAATATATAGTGGAATAAACGGCGATCCGTGTCAGTTTCTTCCGTTCCAAAATGTGTCAAATTCTCTCACTTTTGCACACTCTCTCGGCAGATATTCGGAATGATTTTACGACGGATCTTTTTAATCCACTATATGTGGAGCGACTCTTCTCAGTAGCGATGACTCGCAGGCATCTCTACGTACGTAGTGTCCGTACACCGTCCTCATCTACCGCGGGCTAAGACAGCCAATGGCACTGACGTCTTCGCCGCCATTGCAAACTACCGCGAGGACCGCGTCTTCGAGGTCGAGAATTACAAGGTATTATGTTAATTTTTAAAAGATTATTTTTTAAGCATTATAACTACGCGGTAGGCGTATGAATAGCCATATAGGCTCTGCAGCCTAGATATTTAGATACTCAGTAGTGCTAGCTTGAAAGGTTGGGAGAAGAGCAAGCAATCTCAGGATTTGGATAAGATGTTCGTGAGTAAGCTGCAGGATCGCGTCTGCACGGATACCATCAAACAAGCTCCCCCGTACTCTCGCTTAATTATTTTCTTTTCACATGACTTGCAGATATAGAGACCATTTTATTTGAGAAAACCATCGTTCTATGTACAACTTTCATCCAAAATTTTTTTTGCTTTGAGGGTTTTTTCAGGGTATTAGTTGCAATCAACACAATTGTACCACTTACAACCACTACCCCATCTACTACTACAGCTACTCCTACAACCACGACTATGCAAGTTTTCTAACTACCCGCCGTGTCCCGAAATTCTCGGCCAGCTCGATGTTTTATTTATCTTTATTTATTTGCCGGTAACAACCGGAAGAAAACAATAGGACCTATCCGATTATTGTCTTGAATAGATATCAAATTTTTCTGGATACTGTGGCGTTTTTGATTTATTGTTGCCCTAAATTCAAAATCTGGCAAGTTGCCAAGGCAAAATTCCATTCCAAGCGAGGGGTCATCCGGCCGTGTAGTGCTGCTGCCAAACGTTCGATTGCATCAGAGAAAAAGTTTTTTCTTCCCTTTTCTTTAGCTAGCCTTTCATTACCCTTCTTCCTCTACACCACACTCTTGAATTTTCTAGAATCTCCCCCCAGCTGGGTTTCGGTAGTTGAGCATTACGTCGTAGAAACCATCCCTCGAAATTCTTCAAAATTTCTCTCCTCTAACCTTTCGCAGTGCAAGACCCCTCCACTCCATATAAAACACCTCCCAGAGCGTTTTCCTCTACGTTTATTCTACCAATATCTCTTTTCTCAACGATATGCTTCGCTAAATATCAATGCGAAGAAACAGGCGCAAATAGACCGCACGGCGTCAATTGCAGTCATGTATAGTCCCCGCACCCTTCGCAGCTGTTGTCGGTTTAGCTCAATCGGCAAGCTCGCTGACTATGAAGCGGAACGGTGCGGGTTCGAAACTAGTGTTGGCAAACCCGATAACGAGAACCTCGGTCCGGAATGATCCCCCTCCCATTCTTCGCCCGAGAAAAAAGTTTCGTAGGTAATGAGGTAATGTGCAACGATAATCTCGGGTCTCTCATTCTCCACCCGAGGTTCTCGCTCATAACGAGATTCATTCCTAGTGGTTCTCTTTTTGAAGTGCGGTATAATTCAATTAATGCTAGAAAAGACAAGCGATTGATGATGGAAAAGATTGACCGACCGACTGATGTGAGGCAAGAATGAGATAGCGAGGTTCTCGCAATGAGCGAGAATATCGGGTCTAGTATTTGAATGCATAAAGGTCAACGATATTCTCGTTTTTTTTCCTTCTCGTTCACTCTTGCGGAAAATACCCGAGGAATCGTTATCGGGTTTGCCAACACTATTCGAAACCCGCTATGTGGAGGAGCTTTTGCAAATTTGGAAAAAACATCTATTGAGTAATCGTTGGTCATGTCCACGGACAGACGTTTAACGAATTATATAATAGTATTGATGATTTTCTTATACAACGCAAAATTTATTTACACAGTTCATTGTTTACCCTTACCAAATAACTTCAGATCCATTCCTGATACAGACCCAGCGTGCGCCCATCTGTATGCCGGTAAGTCTAGAAATGCTTAAAATTAAATGGAGGAATTCCAGACATTGTCTTCGTGATCGATGCTTCGTACTCGATTACGGACCGCATCTTCCACAAGTATGCGATCCCCTTCACGAAAACTCTTGCGGGACGCTTCGATATTGGGCCGAAGAAGACCAGGATCGGTCTGGTGGTGAGAACATATAATATAGTCGGGGAAAACGGAACGTATAATTCTGTTTTCCGAGTTGCGCTGTTTAGCAGACTTTCCGCACTTTGATGGAATGTCATTCCGCTCTACAATATGATACCGATAAGAGTGAATGCGTTTTGAGATCACCACCACCAAGACTTTCACATAGTACGTATTGGAATTGGATATTATTATAGTGAAATAAAAATATCCATCAGTTTATCATTCCGAGAGAGTGTGCAAACGGGAGAGAATTAGACTCATTTTGAAACGAAAGAAGCTGACGGACCGGTTTATTCTACTATACGCTAGAGGGCCCGGAATTGGAGTAACGCCCGGAACGATTATATCTTCCCTTTTTCTCTACTATATTATTGAGAACTTTTGGATATCATTTCTTTTACAATGATTATAAGACTAAACCAGGTTTACTCCGATGACGTCTACTTCGAACATCCGCTTACAAAGTGCGCTGACAAGCTGTGCGTCCTTGAAGCCATCAATACTATCACCTATGCCGCTGTGAGTTTCACAATTATCATTGGCTATTTTATTTTATTATTACTCTAAAATATTGGATGGCTTATCTTTTTCAGGAAAGTACGTGTACCGGGAAGGGGATCGCCCGTGCCAGGGCTCTTATGGAGGAAAGCGATCCGGTATCTTAATATTACTTTAATATGAAAATAATGACGTGAACGTTTTACATTTATAATTATTATCCAGCTAAGAAAAACGTTGTACTCAGAGGAGATCACGAGTGATCATCGTGATTACGGACGGTGCAGAGTACTGCCGAAAGGAACGCGTTTCACGCGTCAAGGTTGAGGCCGATGAAGCAAGGACAAAGGGTTCGTGAAGATACGTTAATTTTTATTTTACCTGAACAGATAAAACGACAAAAAATGTCTGCAATATCTAAGATGAAGCAAAGTAGCGTATTTCAGGAATCGACGTGTACGCTGTTGGAGTTGACAGCGAGACTTTTGAGACATCGAAAGAAGCAATCGGCGATCTGAATAGCATTGCGAACAACCAAGCTGATCACAAATTCATCGTCCAGGACTATAAGGTTACACATTCATTGCTTCTTATGGATGAGGGAACTGTTTAAAAGGCACCTCCAGGCAATATCTACCATGTGATTTTTTTGACATCATTGGACAGCTCTCAATGTCCTGAATCTCATACTCTATCCTTTTTAGTTGAAACTTCGCCGTTGCTGAGAAAAATCTGCCACAGTATTCTGCCGCAATGCAAAACCTTTGTAAAGCGAAAAATCATTCCGACATTTGCTAATACGGTATATCGGTGTGCCGCGCACCACGAATAAATTATTAGGAATGGGAAAGGGAGGGCATCATGATAGACACCAAAGCTGATTTCAATCCGACAGTTAGGGCTTTTGGGAACTCTGTCCTAGTCATTTTCACTTTCCGAAAGTATAGAATATTGTGCTGTGCAAAGATTTCTCTCGAAGTCTGCATCTCTTTATTCCTCTTTTGTCTCTCACAATCAATCAATCAAGCCCCCCTGAGGACATTACCAGTCCTCAAGAGCACATTTTGAACATTCATTTATTTTTATCTGTAGCAAAACACTTATGTCTTCATTCTTTCGATAAGCGATGCCTACGAATCAGACCGCTCGCGCGCTACAGTATTCGCAAAATGACATTCGTATTCGCGCGGTCCCTGAAGAGCAACTTTGCATAAAACTTCTCGCTTCATTTCAACAGCGGAGAGTGGCGGGAAAAAAAGATGAAAATATAGGATTGTAGGTTTTCGACACTGCTCTTTCAGATGAGAGGAAGAAACCATGAGTCAAAAGTGTTCAGAGGGCTCTTTGATTGGTTATCTCTTGAAATGAATGAGATGGTTGGAGGGACCCTCTAATTCGTGTTCATCATTGCTATGATGTTTAGAGATTTTAAATAGCTAAAATAATTTTCAGTTTTACAACCCCTATTTATTACTAAAAAACATCAGAAACTGGATGAAACGTTCGTGAGCACACTACAAGGCAGAGTCTGCACGAATATCCTCGCACAAGACTCACCGTGCGTTCATTTCTACATTAAATAGATATGTAATGGCTGCAACATCTTCTATTACAAGTTCCATGAAATTTGGCAAAAAGTACGCAAACGATTGCGAACTGTCTATGCAAATACGCGCGCTAATCTACCTCTCCGGCTCCAATTTTCTTACGATTCTATTAATTTCTGCCATAGTAACATGTAAGGAGTCAATTGGACAGCGTAATTAGCGGGAATAGTTGGTTGTTTCAATCAAAAGTATTAAATCGTTCCGTCCAAAAGTACCAAAAGCCGAAAAAAACCAAAAGTATTAAACTCCCGTGGAACCTGTAATAAGAATGAAAAATTTTCGGTACATCTAGTCCTCAAATGAGATATCAACTGCGTTTTTCTCTTCTTGAAATTAAATTCAAGATTTAGCTCCGCTGTTACTGCACCGGCAATGACAATGAAGACAACGACCGCTACCCCAGAAACTACAACACTGTAAGTTTATTGTTAATTATATTTATGCATTTATATTCAACAATTGAGCATCTAAATTTTGTGTACCTTGGCCACGATGCGCGGCTGGGAAAATTGGGAACAGGGACAAGAGGGGGAGAGCTCTCTACTGGCGAACAGTCGTCTTATACACCCGGCTCAGAGAGCGCTAAGAGAATATTAATTTATCTACATGCGCAGGAATGAAACGATAACATGCAGTGACTTCAAAAATAAAATAAAAAACTCTCCAGATATATTACAGGTTCTCATGTGATCATGATAATAAGAAGGGGGTGGGGGTGGGGGGATAGACAGGGGAGGGGGGGGGGGCCGTCTGTCGCTAAGGCAGTCCCTCTTGCGAACCGTTGTCCCGTGCTTGTTCTCGTGAGGAGCGAACGAGTGCATTGCTTTGGAGGGGAGGCAAAGACATTGGGAGTGCGATTGAGTGTGCGGTTGATTGACTGAGACGGCGAAGCGAAGAATAGCGAAGACGAACCGTCGCGAACGGACGCGAAGAGACAGGGGGGAAATGGAGAGGTGGGGTGGGGCTATGAGGCTACAGGGCTATGAGTTAGATACGGTCATGAGGTTCTTGCATTGAGAAGGCTTTGGCACACAATGTTTGAAAGATAATATGGAAGGGGCTAGAAGTACTGATGGGGGCGATTTAGAATACCAACGGATGAATCGACGTGAGAATGAGTTGAAACGGCAGTGTTCCTAGTGAACTCACTATGTATTCCAAAAGATGTGTTTGGTAGACAGTGCGACAGTTGATAACTATACGAAATTTCAGGTATATTCCGGACACCGCGCCAGAATGCGTTAATTTCTACGCAGACATAGTGTTCGTTATCGATGCCTCCTACTCCATAACGGACCGAATCTTCCATCAGTATGCCATACCCTTCACCAGAACCTTGGCTGGTCGATTCGATATTGGACCGAAGCAGACGAGGATCGGACTTGTGGTCGGAATTTATACCTTTTTATACAACTAATATGACTGATACTAGTATGAACAAAAGGGGAAGTTATCTCTCTATCTAGGTTTACTCCGATGATGTGTACTTCGAACAACCACTAACAAAGTGCGAGGACAAGCTTTGCTTGCTCAGAACAATCAACACCATCACCTACGCCGCTGTAAGTTTTAACATTAACGCTACCAGTTCTATTTTGGGAAGCTTGGTTTTATTTAAATAAAACACTTTTAGGAGAGTACTTGTACCGGCAAAGCCATTGCACGCGCAAGGGCTCTTATGGAGGAGAGCGACCCGGTATGGTTGAGGAAAGTTCCGTCAGTCGTCTCATTCCTACTTCCGACAAGAGAGCGGAGCGGTATGAGGAGAGTGCAGAAAAAGTAGGAATGAGTTTACTGATGGAACTTTTTCGTCAACAATATTTACTTCTTACGACGATTACGGATCCTGTCTGAACTTGCAACGCGCCAGTTACAGAAAGAATTGAGGAGACTGCGTAAGCTGTAATCGGCTTGGTTCTTCAGAAAAAGTCGAGGGTCATCGTGGTGATTACGGACGGCGCGGAGTACTGCGGAAAGGAACGAGTGTCACGCATCAAGATTGAGGCTGACGAAGCTAGAGCCGAAGGTTGTTGATGAGTAAAACTGTCGAAGATATAACCCTCACGCTCCTCCTTTAGAAAAAAATGCATGATAAAAGCAGCCCTCAACTAGTGTCATAGCTTTGTTAATCCTACGTATGTTTGACGGTTCAGGAATCGACGTATACGCTGTGGCAGTGGACAGCGAGACGTTTGAGACGTCGAAGGAAGCAATCGATGATCTGAATGGAATCGCAAACAACCAGGCAGATCACAAATTCATCGCGAAGGACTATAAGGTTGTGGTTTTAAAGAAAATCAGTGGCACGTTTCCTTTAGGGCAGTATATTCATACAATCTTTCAGGCTCTTGATAACTCGTTCGTTGAGAAATTCCAGAAGAAGGTCTGCTCGAAGTAGATTTCCCCAGCCAATACAATGCAATGATAAAGATTTCTCCAGCTGTACAAGTAATAGTTGATAAAAGTGCCATAAGTTGTCTTCGTCGGGAGAGCGAAGGGCACGAGGAGAGTAGAGACAAGGCAGGAATTTGTAAAGCAGGAAGGCAGGAATTCCTCTCCACAAATTTACCCAGTGGCATCGCCTGATTTCCGCCGCTCTCACATCTACACACCTTCGCTCCTTCCCTTGCTCTTCCCTTCCTGCTCCATGGAGAGCGAGACCGAGCAGGCAATGCCAGGAGTTCCTTAGATAGACGTTCTATGCTAGAAGATACCCCACGAGATTTACCGTATCTCGCACATTCAGATGGACGTACTGAAGAATGCAGATCCGTTTCGGATCGGGATTTTAGCTCATCTCGCTGTCTAACCCATTTTATAATGCTTCCTACGAATAACTCAATAACGATTTTTTTCGCGGGACATTTCCTTTATGATTCCCGAACGGTTTCTCTAACAAACAAAAATATGTGCTTGCGAAGATCATATTCATCAAAACAAATGTGCAGCTCATTATCAGGGCATATCGCCCACACATTAGCACAGTGGCTATTCCGTAGTATTTAGGCAAGCACATCCTACAGTCGTAGTAAATCTCTTCTATTCATCTCATTTCGTTTGCTTTCATTTCGTATCACAAATTATGATTACTTGACCGCACGCTTTGGCGTAAATGAAATAAATAAATAATTACAAAGAAAATTTACATTTTAAAGCTCTTAATCATTGCTCAGCTTCTAGTGCTGTACTAACAACATTGCCATCGCCTCCACCAGATACCGCCACTGGTGCAGGAGCCGGAGCCACGACTGGAGCGGGAGCCGGAACTGGAGCTGGAACTGGAGCCGGAGCCGGAGCCTCCGTAGTTGGAGCTACCGTGGTAGGTGGAGGAGGAGGAGGGGTAGGCGGTGTTGTGGGGGCTACTGTAGTCCGAGGAACGGTGGGTACGGTAGCAGCGAGAACGGTCGTCGATGGGACAGTGGTCAGGGATACTGTAGGATCACCACCGAAATAGGATAGAATTGTCGGTAGGCTTGAGGAGGCTTCTGGAAGGGCCGATTGTTTATTTTTGATTGAATGAGTTAGAAGTGGTCGAACCTGGAGTTGAATCTTCGGAAGCCGGACATTCCGTTCCGTTGATCTTCACGAAAATCGCATCGCCTCTATTCGTTCCCTCAACGGCATCATCGACGAGAACGCAGAGACTGGTATTATTGAATTGGAAACCGAGCACTGAGTAGACCTGGAGAGGGTCCTTAGGATCACCTAGACCTTTGAATGACAGCAACCTTGATGTGTGGAGTATTCAAGTACAACTTTTACGTTCAGACACAAGCCTGTTTGAAAAATGGATATGGTTGAGGAAAATCGTTCCGTCCGTCGTCTCATTCCTACTTCCGACGAGAGAGCGAAGCGGGATGAAGAGACTGCAGACAAAGTAGGAATGAGTCGACTGACGGAACTTTTTCGTCAATAATAAGAAGCTTACTGAGTTGCACCACGACGCGCAGGAAAACTGGGTCGGAAGCTGTCGGCTTTCGTAGATTTCAGCCACGACCAGCGACGTGTTCGTGACGAAGGTGGTCGTCAGCGATGTCTGATACAATTTGCATCCGTGAACTGTGTCTGAGCAAATATCCATGGCAATTGGCGGCCGGCTTACCGGCATCAAGGCGAGGATAAGGAACAGGCATCTCGAGGTATGCGTATCGTGGTGGGCCATGGCTCGCTATGAGAAATGGCACGTCTCGCGGGTTATTGTTGTCGACGACTCCGCCCCCTCTCCATGTTCTCTACCACGCGCAGATCACCGCGTATTGTTCTTCGCGAAGCGTTGCCTGGGGGGGGGGGGCGCGAAGAACGAAGGCTACTCGAGGGAGGCGACCTTTGACACGTGTT
Organism: Micoletzkya japonica; assembly: GCA_900490955.1. Lineage (NCBI taxonomy): Eukaryota > Metazoa > Nematoda > Chromadorea > Rhabditida > Diplogasteridae > Micoletzkya > Micoletzkya japonica. The sequence continues at coordinate 198,559 of LS946495.1, forward strand.
TTGGCTTGGCTTCGCGTCTCGCGAGTAGAGCTTTGGTGTCTTTTTAAAGGCTCAGAAAACTCACTTTTACCCGCTATCTTCATTATTTCATCTTTATTTGCTGTTATGAATACACTTGAGGTGATAAATATTATTATTATTATTACTTTTTAACAATATTTACTCTTTGTGTCGTGGTATTGTCGATCCTCGTATTATTGGAGGAAAAGGATCGTTGAGAAATCTTTGCAGCGCACTCCGCTAAATACAGGGAAACTCTCTTGGCAAAATGCCAGCTTAGGTTAAAAGGCGGCTCCGGCTGAAGTTTTACGGTGGTTGTGCAGCTCTCTCAACGTTCGTTTTCCTCCAATAATATTCAAAGTTACATTCCGACGGTCATGATTCCTTTTATGTGTTTTGAGTCAGATATTAGCTTTGTTTTTTCTGATTTTACGTTTGAGCTTCACTAATATCGCGCTTACAACTGTTACTCTTCAATCGAGAGACCGTGCAAAGTGAGAAGAGCTCAGAGGGTGAAATAATCCATGCGCTAATTGTAAGTAGTATATCTACAGGTTCCTTTCGCCATCCTTTAGAGATGTTCGCCGTTGTTCTGCTTGCAATGTCGTTTACTTGGACGGGAAGGATGGTAGACAATGTACCGTATTTTATTTGTTCCACAAGACTATCACGAAAACTTATTGTTGGACATAGGGCTAACTGTCGTACTCTCTATAAAGCCTATTCTCTCACTAGTCGTATCGCTCCCCAGTGGCCATGCAGATAGTGCCCTGTTGTATCCCCTCCTCTATGTTGTCTATGTAGATCACTCCTCGCGCTCTCGGAGCCGGGGTATATAAGGCGACTGTCGGCCAGTCTTGTATCTCCCCCTCGCTTGCCATATTCCCTATTCCCAGTCCCCTTTGTGATAAAGCCGTCCCACACTGAGCTATTTATTTATCTATTTATCGAATACACCGTGAGGTGTGCGGCAGGTAGGTAATCTCAGGGGTAGGGGTAGGGGGGATATCTTCACTTGAAAAAGAAAAGGTCTTCTAAGGGGACGGGGACGATGCTGGTCTTACAAGTCTTCTATGGGGATGGGCAGCCGCGGGAGAGAAGAAGAAGAAAAAAATGGGTAGACGAAGGCTAGGGGATACCTCTGACTTGCCAGAGGTCAGAGAGGATTCATCACCTTATCCTCTTGGTGGAACGGGCGCGGGACGAAAGACGAGACGAAAGGGGGAGCCGACAGTCCGCAATGAGAGAATGAGGGAGAATGACAGGGCACGGAGTCGTGTGTCCGAATACGCTTCACCCCGCCTTCATCTTGAGGCATGACATTGGGAGGGTGGCATTGGGAGTTGTCCTAGACACTATCGTGGGGCAGGTACATAACACTTATCCTCTCATCACTATCATGGACGTTGTTTGAAAAAATTGGATCAGTTCATCCATTCAATGCCGGCTATATTACTCCATGCTGAGGTAGAAAGGTACTTCACATTATTACTCATTTCCTATCCGTCCTTGTCTACCGTGAAGTGTTTTGTGTTAGATCGCCTTTCAATTTTTCCGTTAATATATAAGTATGCGTTTGTTTGATCAATGAATTTTACTAAAAGATGAAGACTTGTCTAAGATGTTATTTTTTATTTCTTTATATTCTTTACATTTTTCATGTTTTGTTAGTGTTTTATTTTTCATGTTTTTGTTAGCGTGTTCAGAATTGTGTATATATCAAAGTAATTTCAAATGAAATTTGACGAGACTTAGATTGTAGGTCATTGGTTTACATTACGTATCCTCGAAAAGCACAGCATACCTAGCACAGAGAAAAATATGTGCTCTTTTTCGCCCCTGGACATATAATGTGCCCCACGGAGCACCCAATGTGCGCAATCGAGCACATTATGTGCTCCATGGGGCACATATATGTCCTGGGGCGAAAACGAGCACATCAAGGTGCCAAATAGTCACAGTGTTCCGACCGCAAGGTGGAGTGTCTAATAGCGAATTGGCAACTAATGTTGAATTTACTCCGCAACGGCTGGAGGAATCTTCACCAAATTTTGGTAGCTCTTTGGGCTGATGAGGAGGAGCTTAACTTTTTAAATTGGCTAATTTTGACTCATTTTTGTGGACGCTATTAGGCACTTCCCCTTTCGGCGGTCTTAATGCCGTGAAAGCTGATAAAAAACGATGCCTTCGTCAAAACAACAATCATTTCCTCGGAAGATCACGTTGTCATGACGAAACTGAGAAGAGAATTCGTGAATTGTTAATGTTCCATGATGGTGTTGTTGTACTACATAATGCTATTTTTTATTTCTTTATATTCTTTATATTGATAATTTTTCATGTTTTTGTTAGCGCATCTTTTGAAATGAACGTTCCGGTTAGCTAACAATAAGAAGCAAAACAGATAACTGATACCACTATGCATTTTACCACTACCATGTGCATTTTGACAGCATTGAATAGGTCTCAGTGTCCTGAGTTCCGCGAAAAAGGTGAGACTATGAAGTTTCTTCGTCGCTTAGAAAAAGCTATGCAAAGATGTGCAAAGATTGCCTCATCATTCCTCTCTTGTCTCTCACAATCAATCACCTGCACGACGGTTGTACCTAGAAATAAATGAGAAGGTCAGAGAGGTCCTTTAAATGGTTTTCATTATTGTGACAGCTTTTATCTTTATCTTTATCGAATACGCGTGTTGCGTGCGGTCGTTGGGGGACGGGGGAATAAGGAGGAGCAATCAAGGCACAGTCATCAGCCGAATACCTGTTTTATCAGACTGCAGAACTCTGCATATTCCATTACATTGCCTTTTTTGCTCATTTCATTCACATCACGTGCTGTTCGCATAGCAAATGAGTGTTGTCT
>LS946495.1:218169-260657 GCA_900490955.1 Micoletzkya japonica
CGCTGTTTAAATGAGGCGAGAAGTTGCATGCAAAGTTACATTGCTCTTCAGGGACCGCGCGAATACGAATGTCATTCCGTGAATACTGTAGCGCGCGAGCGGTCTGATTCGTAGGCATTGCTTATTGAAAGAATGAAAACATTTGTGTTCTGTTAATTATAAAAATGAATGAATGTTCAAAATGTGCTCTTGAAGGATGACAATGTCCTCAGAGGGGCCCTTTAAAAGTAAAAATACCGATAAACGACCTTATAGGCGTTCATAAGCTCTTTTGAATGCCATATTGAACAGTTAAAGGGTCCCTCCAACCATCTCATTCATTTCAAGAGACAACCAATTAAGAGCGGTTGATTGAATGCGAGAGACAAGAGAGCAATGAAGAGACGCAGACAGCGAGAGAAATCTTTGCACAGCTTTTCCTCAGCAATTGCGAACTTTCAAGCAAAAAGGAGATACCATGAGATTGAGGACGCTGAGAGCTATCCAATGATGTCAGAAAATGTATATGGTAGATATTGCCTGGAGGGGCCCTTTAATAAAACTGTGAAATTAAGGTACTGAAATTGTAAAAACGCGCTTTTCTGAAAATGTAAGAGGTTTGAGAAAAATCCAAAAACGCTATTTTGTAGCTATAGTATCATTATAAACGCCTATAAGGTCGTTTAGCGGTATTTTTACTTTTACGAAAATAAACAGTCTGTAAGTAACCGCGCTCCAGCAACAAAACAGATTTTCATAAAATGAAAATCAAATTTATCAGGTTGATTAACCTCTTGTTGATGTTTAAATTGGTGAAATAAGTGAGTGAAAATGTTCATTTTGAAGAAAGTTATGATATTTGAAGAGGTGCCATTTCGCGCTCTTTTGCGAAACACTCCAAATTTGATGCTCCGCCATAGCCGCAAAAATTAAAATTTCGAAAATCGGCTAACGCCGTTTTGTTGCCCATATCTTGAAATACTTGTAACACTATTTTCATCAAATTCGGTGACTATGAAATTTCTACCGCATGGTTCCTCTCGCGAATCCTGTCATATACCGAATCTGTACCGGTATGAACTAAATTGACGGTAGGTACTTCATCCCTTTTAAACAATTATTTTATGAACTTAATGTAACAGAAAACTCGTCAACCTCTCTTCACGCTCCTTCCGATCATAATACTTGTATCCTGCCTGACGGCAAGACGCTCAAGAGAGCAATGCGCAAGGAGATTCGGATGCTGACTGATGAGGAGCGGATGCGTGTCGAGGCAAGTGGAGTTGTATATATCGATTATATCTTCGCAAGTACTGGTCCTGCTTGGAACTGCTCAATCTTCAGTATGATGCTTACATGCTGTTATCTAAGGTAGCTTAGCAATTTCGCCGAAGATTCTTCTTTACTGATTTAAAGTAATTTGATAATTTTCACAAATTTTATGTCTCAAAAAATCCGCCGTCAACCAGTCTTCACGTTCCTCCCTCGTTTCCCTTCTAAGCTCTGGCCTTCCAGAAGGCTCTGAACGACCTGAAGCGAGACGGTACGTACAACCGCCTGTCGCGGGTCCACAAGTACTCGGGCGTGCACTCCGGCCCCGCCTTCACTGTGTGGCACAGGGAACTGCTCAAACGGTAATATTATATAATATATATATTTTATCATCATGCCTACACATGAAACACCAATTAAAGGGAGGAAGCTGCTTCTAACCAAAAGTTGTAAAATTCGATGAAAATTAATCTAGGGTTTCAATATGTGAGGAAAAACATAAAAAAATAAAAAATATATTTATAAAAAATCGAAGATAAAACTCGAAAATCGTATGTTTTATTTTTTCGTTCCGGGCTTCCGTCGTTGAGAAGAATGTCGCTTTTGGCTTAATTTCTTTCGTTAAACACAGTAGCATCGTCGTTGGGCGAAATTTCAAAAAATCATTTCTCGAATACTATTAATTTTTATTATTTTTCCTTTTGCTTTTATACTAATTACGACAAAATCTTTCATATAAGCTTCACTTGAAAATCACTTGCATGTCCCTTTAAGTGTGAAGCAAAGGTACATAATTAAGGACGACTCTCCAGTGAAAGTGAGCGAATACAAAGATGAAAATAAACGTTTATAAATGGTAAGACGGTAAGGGAACAAGGCTGAGATTACTCCCCCCTTTTTACACTATATAGATTTACTATGAAAAATTTCTCTATTCCTCTCCTTATTCTCCCACTTGTCGTTATATTACTCTTATATGATAAATTGGGAAACCACCATTTCATAAAATCGGTCATTAATCAACACTAATTGGCATGTAGAGCAAGGTTCATGAAATGACTCCGATTTGACTAAATGGTAGTTTTCTGATAAACTGGACGCTTGATAGGTTCGAGTTGGCCGTTCGCAAGTACCAACCGTCACCCCATACGCTCGGTGTGCCGTATTGGGACACGAGTCTCGATGCTCAGCTGCCCGAGCCTAAGGTATCTAATCTCAGCCTTACGTTTAATAATATTATCGTCTTCAAGTTTAACAATATTATAAAGCAAATATGTATAAACTAAGCTTCTCCAGGACTCGATCATGTTCACTCCCGTCTTCCTCGGCACGACAGACAGCGAGGGTCACGTGGTCACCGGCCCGTACGCTAACTGGACCACCATGGAGGTGAATTTAGCTATACATAAATTAATTTATAAACACATGGCAGGGTGAGCTACTCTAAAAATCAAGGGATGTGGTTTTCAGCGATATTCTACACTGAGCGAAAATTCACCACAAATATCACCACGAAATGCACTTCGGGAATAAATTCCCCAGCCCGCTAGGAAATAATTCCCCAAAAAAGCCGAAATTTCCCCAGCCGGCTGGTGAATTATTCCCGAAGTGCAAATCGTGGGGAAACATTCCCCACAAATTTCTCTGAGTGTATTGCATTACGTTGGCTGTCTTGTACATCCAGTGCGGACTCGTAATTACTACGATAACGATAACCCCGTTCACAGGGACTACCGTACATAACGCGCAAGCTGGGCCACGATCCGGAGGGCGAGTTCCTCACTGCAGGTGAACGTAAAAATCATTCGTTGTCCTCAAATATGGTGCTCACATTAGGATTCTCTTTTTGACGCTTTTCCAGGGTTGTGTTTCAGTTTTCATGCTCTGTAGGCATGTCCCTGTATTTATATAGAAGCCGGAAACATAACTGAGGAAAGCGTCGAAAAGAGAACCCTGGTTCGCATACAACTGCCACTTGTTTCAGCAAGAATCGACTGGATAGTGGCCCAGGACGAGATCAACCGTGTACTGGCCGCTACACTTCCCTTATCGGTATGTGATTGGACAGAACACAGGATACCAGGATATTAATCATTGAAATAAGACCTGTGAAACGCACTCGCTGGACGATCGATTTCTCGAGTACTCGCACGACTACGTCCACTTCTACATATCGGGTGACATGGGACGGTGAGCATCCTTGGACTACGTTCTATAGCAATTAAGACGCACCGTTTGAAAAAGTACAAGTTGAACCCTAAGATTCGCAATCAATACAGGTCGTGGAGCAGCTCGAACGACGTCATTTTCATCCTTCACCACTCGATGATCGACCACATCTTCGAGATGTTCCGACAGCGGGCCCAGGTGTTATCTATAAGCGTTAACTCATAGGTAGTAACTCTAGTAGATCTATATATTATTGGAGGAAAACGAACGGTGAGAGAGCTGCACATTTCTTTCCGCTTACCACCGTAAAACTTCAGCCGGAGCCGGCGCTTAGCCTAAGCTGGCATTTTGCCAAGAGTGTTTCACTGTATTTAGCGGAGTGCGCTGCAAACATTTCTCAATTCTCCTTTTCCTCCAATAATAGCTCATCATAGGTAATACCTCTAGCGGATCTAAGGGGGGATAAGTTCGATTGCTAGAATCGTACCGAACGGGAGCGGGCGTACCCCGCGACGGACGAGGCGTGCTTTCCACCGTGGCACAACGCCGACGCTCTCATGCCCTTCCTCGAACCGATACGGAACATTGACGGTATCCCATAATAGCTACAACGATGACTATAGTGGAATAAGCCGCTCCGACAGTTTCTTCCGTTCCAAAATGAGCCTCATTTCCTCACTCTTGCACACTCTCTCGCCTTATATTCGGAATGATTTTGCGACGGATATTTTCAATCCACTATGCATACCTATAATCGAAACTAAAAGTAATTACATCTTAAGGATTACTTGCATGTAATTAAAGTTCTCAATAAAGGAGCTTATGAGAATCGACGTAAATGCGGGATGATCTAGGTCTGTCGAATGGCTACACGGACAACATGTACGAGTTTGCGCCGAGGCCCACGTGCGATCGAAAGACGAGAGACTGCGGATCGAAGTGAGAGCGAGTTCTTTCCTTATTTATTTATTTACTTATTCAGATATACCTTGTTTTTCTTGTCTTCCTGTTGAAACTTCTTGCCGTCTTGTTGAAGGTCTTCTTGTTGAAGCTTGTCTAAAATCTATTCAGGTACCTCTTCTGCGAGGTCGACCACTCCATGTCACCCACGTGCATGAGCAAGGTATAAAACTTAATCAACTGAACTGTAAGCCTAAGAAACAGCGTTTATTAAAATATCAAAAATCACACTTGAGGTTCGCATGGCGGGCAACTGTACTGGGTATGAGGGAACGGAGATATGCTATGAAGGAGAGTGCGTCAAAGGAAAGTGAGGTTTACCCCCTTTTGCATATTTCGCATAATAGCTGCCTAACTGTAACAAAGCCTATTCGAGATTAGATTTATAGTTGAGGAAAACTTTCCGCCAGTACTCATTCCTACTTCCGACGAGAGAGCGAAGCGGTACGAAGAGAGTGCAGACGAAGTGGCATGAGTTCACTGACGGAACATTTTCGCCAATAATATGCGTTTTAATGATTACTCTCGGCAAAACTGGTTAAATTGAAAAGTTTCTTCAGATGCCAGCCCAGCGTTCAAGTGATCAAGAAAGGAAAAGAGGAGCTCATAAAGACGAATCTTGACCTAATGCTTGAACTAAAGATGCAGAAGCCTCAACTCAACATGAAATGAGCAAACTTGAAGATTTCCAAATTAGGTTTAGATATTCCAGAAAAAGTAAAAAGAAACACAAAAATATTTGAATTAGCTTCCAAAACATTGGCATTGACTCTCCGCTATGCGCACAGCAACTTCGTTGTCGCTTATATATAATACATGTCTTTCAGAATAAAGCGTTTGTTCTTGATCTTTAGCACGTGAATAATGCGGAACATTTTTGTTTCCAGTGACGCAATGTTTAACATTTATGCTTGTCAATGAGTATCTAAAACATAGCAATAACAGTTGCAACATAACAAAGAACTGTACAACGTGAACTACAAATCGTTCACAAGAAGAAATAGTAATCTAAGAAATTATTATTCAAGAGCGTAGAAAAATACAAAATCTAAAATTTGGTTCATTTGTACAACGGTAGCAGTGATGTCCAGGTAAAGTGTACAAGTCTTATGTATAAAGAATGAGAGAAATTTCTAAGGAATATATAGTAGAATAAACCGGTCCGTCAGTTGCTTTGATTCCAAAATGCGTCTAATTCTCTCACTTTTGCACACTCTCTCGCTTGATATTCGGAATGATTTACTGACGTATCTTTTTAATCCACTATATCCCCACAATATACACTTAGTGAATAATTTGCCATCCGGCAGGGGAAAGTTGCCTTTTTTTAGAGATTTATTCACATTCCGGATGGGAAATAAAAAAATACATTGCTATGTGCAAATCGTGAGGAATTGTTTTGGGAATTTTCGCTGAATAATAAATAGTATTAAACATAGAACAGGAGATTGATATCTTTCTGCTTTGCAAGAGAGCATAGCTATATACAATGTGCCAAGAGAATTCAATATGGATTGAGAACAAGTAACCCTGTTCGTATTATGGCAACGCGAGAATGTGTAATGATTGAGTGAGAAACTTAGGGGTTTTAAAGCTTTTTAAAAAGAAAACTGTTAAAGCTTCTTTAGAAAGTCTTTTTGAGTAAAAAATTTCAAAAGCGAGCAAGATGCAAATGTATATTTCAACCTAGTCACTCTTTAGAAAGACCCCCGTCGCTTGGGCATGGGATCAAGTTGATTGGGAAGATAAGACGAGTTGGTAGATAGACTGTTCTGTCCCGAGAGGGCGCCCTTGGCATTGAAGGCCTGAGATATGGAGAATAAATATGATAATATGATAATGATATTAATAATAATAAAAATATAATATTACTTATAATATTAAGCTTTACATAAATTTACTTAAAAATTGTCAAAATTTTGAAAAAATATCTCTGAAATACTATAAGAAATACTATAAGCGTTCTAAGCTTGCTAGGCTTAGGCGAAAAAGGAATATGAATTTTACTGTATTGCTTTTTAACTGTCGGTCATAAATAGTGATGGTAAAGTCGGGTCCGGGAAACAGGAAAAAATAGGGATAATGAGATTGGAAGAATGATGTCGGGAGACCCTCCCGAGGGACTAAGCAAATTTTCGAGGGAAGAATGAAGGGGAAGATGTGAAGGAAGAGAGAAGAATGAAAAATTCCTCGCGAAATTCGGGAGACCAGGATGGCCCGACTTGGAGGAAAGGAATGAGTTTGTCTTGGATACTATCGTGGAGCAGGTACGGGAGACATTAACATCGTTGAAATGGCAGCATTCTTACTACGGTTGGGACTGTGAGGCTTTTCCTTGGAATACGAGTTTTCCTTTTTTCGCTAGACGTTTTCCGGCCGAGCGCGAAATAAAAACGTCTTCAAAAAGTGAGCCGTTCGCATTTGTTAATTATAGTGGATTAAAAAGATCCGTCGGAAAATCATGCCGAATATAAGGCGAGAGAGTGTGCAAAAGTGAGAGAATTAGACTCATTTTGGAACGGAAGAAACTGAGACGCCGTTTATTCCACTATAGCTCGCATTGCCAGCCCTGATGCTTCCTACCTTGTACTTGCCGTTGTCCGCCGACATGATGAACACCGCGCCGCTATTGCCCTTCTCCGCGTCGTCGACCGTCGTCATCCTCTGGACCATGCCCGGCATCGGATCCGAGAAGACCCTTAACGCAGGAACTTCTGCAACTCTCTATGCCCGAGAATGGGCACTGGAAAGCCAATTTAGATCCTCTCAACTGTCCCTACTTTGCGTGCGTCGTTTTCAGTAGATTCTCGGATAGCTTGCACCATCCCCACCCTGGCAAGCGTCTTCACCTTGCGGAGGAGCACAAACCATGAACCCATATTCATAGCGGAACCTTACTCGTTGCACAATAAATATAAGGCCGTTATGATGGCTATGCTTCGTAAGACCGCCCGTATGGACAGCAGCCGTTTGTAAAGGGGAATGAAACGTATAGTGGATTAAAAAGATCCGTCAGAAAATCATTTCGAATATAAGGCGAGAGAGTGTGTAAAATTGAGAGAATTAGACTCATTTTGGAATGGAAGCAACGGACGGATCGGCTTATTCCACTATAATGTGTTCTAGATATTAGGTTCCGTAACATAATACCTAGGTCATACCTACTGATCGGCACGTGACAGTTGGGCGGAATGACCTTGCCCGACTGCGGGTGGACCTGTCTGTGGTGGAGCGTGGACTTGGTGCGGACACCCAGCAAGGAAGGCCGCCGGATGACGATCGTCTTGCGCTTCGGAGACGTTGTGCCGACCTGCAACTCGTAGTCGTACACCGTCTGTACAGTGCTCTGAGAACAGTGCAAAAGGTTAAGCGAACGAGAAGCCGAAAAATGACCCTGATTTCGGTAGGAACTCTCGCACGGAAAACACCGTATCCAAAGAAGTACTTTGGCTCGTGCGCTTAACATTTGGAACACTGTGTCTGCCATCGTCACGAATCCATAAGATCCTTAACCAGGCAGCATGAAGTTGTATTTTTTTGTGTACCGAACGTCAGCTTGGAATGGGATATGCGTTGGACGGGCTAGTTTACGGGCGCGTACCGGTCGCTCACAAAGAGGTTGGGATTAACTCGTAGGCTTAGAAGCGTAGGTTCGGGCCGCACAGATGACCGTTAACCGAGAAACCGCACAAGCCGCGTGGAGCAGAGTGTACTGTGCATTCGAAGGCTGGTACTAGCCAAAGTTTGGAGTAAGGCTCTGAGATTCTTTTCTTATTTAGGTACTCATGCCATGGAAAAAAAACGATTATGAAACTATCGCTTGCCATCGCAAAGTTGTGTTTGCTTTTGAATGCGGAATACGGGTGAGGACGCTTACGCGATTATCAAAGTCAAAAGGCAGAGACAGAGAGGGTCACGTGGCAGGGACAGTAAATATGCAACTAAGCCGCTACGCTGTACAGTACCGATTGTTTGATTTCCGAAAGTCAACTGCTTCAATCAACCTTTAAAAATAATCAGGTGGTGCCCATAAATGCCATTTTTATATGATCATATTTTTATATGGTAGTAAAGCGCGCTATGAATTACATAGTGGAATAAAAAGATACGTAAGTAAACCATTGTGAATATCAAGCGAGAGAGTGTGCAAAATTGAGAGAATTATACGCATTTCGGAATCAGGGCTACGAACGGATCGGTTTGTTCCACTATCACAACATTCTAGACCTTTGGAAAGCGAAAATGGTAAGAACCTCATCTTTGTGAACTTCTAGTAGATCCTAAGGGGGTATGATGTTAGCTTTAGCGCCTATCCTGAAGCCCTTCTCTTCCCATTCCTAATTCCTCATTCGCGGTGTGCGGCACACCTATCTACCGTATAAGTAAATGTCAGAAAGATGTTTCGCTTTCCAAAGGTTTTGCATTGCGGCAGAACACTGTGACTATAAAACAAATAATGAGTGCGTGTTCTTAGTGAATTCGCGTGGGCGATGTTTTCTAATCTTCACCAAGAGAAGAGAGGCTACTTATGCTGAGAACCTCTAGCGAACCTCTCCATTGACAACTGTATCTCTGACTGTTTGTCAACTGGAAACTGATCAAGGCCAATCTCGCGTTATGAGTGCTAAGTCCCGCAGTAAACACCGGAAGAAAGGAGGACAACAGGAAAACAGGAAAACAACAGTGGCTGATTGATGGATGCGTTATGTTTGGTGCCGTTTCGACTTTGATATACTAGAAAAAAGTCTTTCAGTTTCTTTGATTCCAATAGGCGTCTAATGCGCTCACTTTTGCACTCTCTCTCCGCGGAAACTCGGTATGGTAAACAGACGGATCTTTTAATTTCACTATATAACACTTTTTGGAATGGTGAAGGTCGGAGAATCAGCGGAATCAAACCTTGTTCTTGTGACAGCACAGCATGAGCGAATGACCCCATACGGAATACTGAAAAAAAGCGATTTTCTAATAAATACGATTTTTTGATATTCCGAGTGTTTCAAATTACAACATTAAAGTTGTTCGAACGCGGTGCGTAGAGTGGCAACTCTCACAGCACTACATAGGTAATCTTCGGCCTTCGCCTCTTGTGAACTTTAATTCCACTCCCTAAGCGCGTTAAAATTTGCATACATCGCGCGTCACTTTCGCTCCTGTCTTGAATTCGAAATCACATATAGCACGCGTTGATAGCAATTTTTTTGACAAATATCAAGCCTACAAACTTTATTTTGATCAAACTTATAAGAAAAAACTATACCCTCAACAGTAGTATCAATCCTCCCAGCATGCCTATCAGTAAGCATCCCATCACAATGATAACATCAATCATTTCGCTCTCCATTGTCTGAAATTATGGTTTTGGCTTGATTTACGACATTATAGAACAGGATAGCGCATGAACATTTCAACAAAAGAGAGAGAAGAGAATTTCATAAAAATCGAACAGTGAGATGTAAATTTTTCGAGAACCAGAGAAGAGAAGGAACGCACTGACACTCAGCAGACCAGCGCTAATCGGCGATTGTGACGCTTTGCTTGAATGTATTTTCAAAGATTCACAATGATCCGGGAGGTGACCTATGACGAAGGGTGATGTTTTTTCACAGGTCAAAGAAGGAAGTTGTTGAGTGAACAGTCGGAAAATTAGTTGCCAAAGGAGCAAGGTCGAGGCGATTGAGAGCAAGAGAGAGAAAGAGGAATGGTCTGAGGTAAGTACGAGGAAAGAAGAAGAGAACAGAGCAGAGACGAGAGAAGCCGTATCATCGGGCAACGAGGAAAAGTGTGCACGGGATCACGAGGTCAATGAGTGCTTCGGCAAAAAAGCTTGGAATATGCTGAATGGCGGACATCTGCTATTTGAGCATTTGCAATGGCAGATCAGAGCCGCGGAAGAAACATGTTGTCCGCACGATCAGATTACAGTAGAAGAAAAAGTATGGTTTAGCACGTAGGATCATTGAGCGAGAATACAATGCCTTCCTCTTTTCAGGGGGGGAGGCAGTTCGATCGACAATGGTCCGGTGGTTCGGGCCGCTGCCTTTTTAGGAAGCGAATGCGCATTTACCGCTCAGACGCGATTACCTCCGAGGATCAACTGTAAGGAAGTGGCGCATTCGGCGAGAGAACGCGCAAGGTGGTTATAGTGGTCCCGATCAACTGGGACCGCGCGATACCACGGGGGCACAACAAAATCTACAGTAGAGTACATATAGTAGCGAAAAAGGGACGATATAATCGTTCCGATTGTAGCGCCGATTCCGGTGCCTCCTTTCAAAGTGATCTCTAATCCACGTCTCGTGTGCACTATGCAAAACTCCAGAAGGTACACTGATCTCAAAAAGCTATCCATTTTCGTGGATTGGAATGGCATCGTTTCAAAGAGTGAAAAATTCGCTAGTCACCGTAGCGGGGGCATCACTAACTATACGTTCCGATTTTCTAGACTATAGCGTTTTCTGGGAAACTAAGCAAAGTAGTTTCCTGTGCAGCATCTACTTCAACGTTAACGCTGCTTTGCCAAAGAAGGCCTCCAAAGCGTCGACTAAAACCCCATTCCAACAAGTAGATAGATAGATAGATAGATAGATATTTATCCGTGTTGTAGGGCACGGGGATAGGGAAAGACGGTACGGGGGGGGGGTATAGGAGTATAGGAAAACGGAACGTAAAATTCTGTTTTACGAGTTGCGCTGTTTAGCAGATTTTCCGCACTTTGATGGAATGTCATTCCGCTCTACAATATGATACCGATAAGAGTGAATGCTTTTTGAGATCACCACCACCAAGACTTTCACATAGTACGTATTAGAATTGGATATTATTACGCTAGAGGGCCCGGAATTGGAGTTACGCCCGGAACGATTATATCTTCCCTTTTTCTCTACTATAACACACACACACTCTCTCTCTCTGTGGCCATACAGTGGTCGGTCCTCCCAACAACCTCTCCAGAGCTACTAAACCGCTTTGTCCCCCACAGTCTACTTCTATCCCTCTCTCTCTGTGTGTCCATTTCACCTGTACCATTTCCTCTCCTCGCATTCCTCTCCGAATGCCACCGGATTTCTACTATTATATACCCAGGCTCTTCTGATGGGTAGCCTGAAACGGTCAATAATGGAAGTGAAAAGTGAAGTAAACATCATACAACAATAAGAAAAAAGTGCAATTTTTTCACGATATCGGGTCGGGGCGCTCTCAATACTGCCCAGCTCTAAACGCTCGACCTCGGCAATTTCGCTAATCCGCTGTGAAGTCGGATTTGCAAATCGACTACCTCGTTTAGCAGAATAGTTCGGCGAACTACTCTTCGATATCTTAACTATCTATTCTTCGAATCGATGGTGCACATTGAAGTTATTTGCAAAACAAAATTAAATTTCACCTATGACACGCTAAAAATGAGAGATATTATTGACGAAAAAGTTCCGTCGGTAAACTTATTCCTACTTTGTCTGGGCTCTCTTCATACCGCTTCGCTCCCTCGTAGAAAGTAGGAATAAAACACAGCATTCCGCCCCGGTGAACAATGTGTCTAATAGCGAAATGACTACTATTTTTGAATTTTCTCAAGCGCAGCTCAACCAATCAGCACCACATTTTCAGAACTTGTTGAATTCATAGTGGCGAGCTTAAGTTTTTAAATTCATAATTTTTCGTTCACTGGTTCGCCTACAGGATCGGATCCTATGCGAGAAAACCGCTATTCGCTATTATGTCGCTTGGCATGCTGTGGAAACAACTGACGGAACATTTTGCTCAACCATATTAAAAACATCAAAATAGCTCACAGAAATTTAAGCTCCGCATTACCTGACCACTGAAACACTTTCTAAGCCTCCACAAGGGTTTGAACAGGCTCTGTACACGAGCAAAAACAGTTCTATTCACTCGCATGGACTATTACGCGTCTTGCCGAACAAACTGTCCCGATCAGTTGAAACATGACGTTTTGCATTTTATTATGGTATCTATTTAAGTGCAATTAGTGATCCATTATAAAAACCATAAACTTTTATAATGATAACACAAGCACAAGCGAAACATGCTAAGGTAAAGGAAAAAAAGGCAATTTGTCGCTTAGGAGGTCATCACACGACCCTACACAGTGAGCGGGAATGTGCGTATCACGCTAGCCACCACGTCCGCGCCTCATTTTGCATACGGGTAGAGGCTGACAACGACAGGAATAGTCTGTGATGCCATTGGAAGTGGGGGAAAAAGAAGTGCTGGGGGTATCGCAGACCAGAGTCATCGACGGGACTCGCCAATACTAAGACCAGGGAGGATTGTGGTGAAGACCATGTATGTGGGTAGTTCCGCATAGACGTTGTTGGCCTCTGAGAAGGATTTGACATTCCTCAGGTCGTTTATCTAAATTACACATGACTATTATATAATTCAGGAAAATATTTCAATGAGATACTCACTTGGCATTCATTTGGATTGCGAAATAGTGACTGCTATATAGAACTATTTTACTGTTCCTTATATCATCGAGAGCGCAATCACTCCAGACCCTTCATTCTTTCCCTATGTACTTTGGGTTCTCCTTCTCTTGGCGAACTACCCTGCGAGTGATACGAATCTTGATCAGTCGCAGAGATAAAGGGAGAGGAGGGTAAGAGGGGGGGGGTGAGAGGGAGTGACAGAGGAGAGAATAGAGAAAGAGCAGCGGACAGATACGGCGAGACAGTGTAGAGCGCGCAAGGAAGGTTCTACTAGAGTGAGTAGATAAATGAGACGAGAACGGTGCGCCTCAGTCTGATCTTTCATTTCAAACCTAGCCAATCGCGGAGATCCTAACACTGCCCTGAGAATTTCGCACAATTCTAGCCTAGACATGTTTATTCAGCTGCAATAGAACCCAGCCATGCGCAGCATACATGCATACAGCGCATCGCTTACTTTCGCAACCTCCTTGTATGCTTCCAAGATTCCTATCTCCCAAGACGTCTGTATTCGCGTCCTATTTCTTATCTTAACTTGGAATCTTGCAATAGTCTCGCCCCCCCACTAATGCCACGTTCACTTCTTCACTTCTCGATTACCTTTTTGCGCTTCACGATCTATCTTGAATATTTATTGCATATTTGTTGATTAGTAGGCTGAATACCGTAATTCAGCCATGTCCTACCTCGTCCTCGGTGGCCTTTCACCCATCAGCGTCCGGGGTCTCGTTCCGGCGCTGCTATCGCGAACTGAAACGAAGAAGGTCGTCCTGTATGACGACCTGTCAGGTTCGTGTTTTTTTTTCACGAACAGTCTTTACTGTACCACAAAGGGCACTGTCAATTCAACTTCTATCCTTTGGAAGCGTATCAACATTGTGAAACTATGTAGGTGAAGGAATTGCACGAGTAGAAAACTTAATGTAAGCGAATTAAAACTGAAGCTTGAATGATCATACATTTCGTTACGTTATGCAGTGAAATAAAAAAAAATATCCATCAGTTTATCATTCCGAATATCAGGCGAGAGAGTGTGCAAACGGGAGAGAATTAGACTCATTTTGAGATGAAAGAAGCTGACGGACCGGTTTATTCTACTGAATGTATATGAACGTTCCGTCATCGCCAGGTGGCAACTCTTCCTCCTCCGCCCTGGCCGACCCTCGCGTCTCGCTCGTACTCGGCTCGACCTTCAACGAGACACTCCTCACGCGCGTCCTGCAGGAAAACGAAGTTTGTTCTTTGATCTTTGGACTTAGATCGTTGATCTTTAATAAAACTACACTATCGTATGCTACCTGCAATGTAGGATATAGCCGATTCGAGAAATGGAGGGTTCCGTTCAGGGAAGATCTATTATGGGTAGATGCAATAAAAATGATAAGTAGTCCACATTTGAACAAGCCGTTTCAATATAAATTAACATATTTTATAAGTTGATAAACGCTACCTTTTTAAAAAGAGCTGTTCAGATAACACACGTCATCGACCTCGCTTCGCTGTCCACGCCGCGCACCGCCTCTCCCGTGGAGCTGGCGCGAAGTTCGAACTTTGACCTCTGATCTCTCTGATCTTTGGTCTTCAATCTTTGATCTTAGATCTTTGCAGCCTCGGTCGTCGGCTTCACGCATGTTCTGGACGCGGTCCGTCACTACGGCAAACAGCCACGATTCGTGCTCGTCAGTCGGGAAGTAAGCATTTTCAATAACCCGAGTACTAGTATTCGAATACTATCTTTACCTGATATCTCAATAAAAAGTATATCAGTGGGTAGTAGATTAATAGATATCAGTTAGAAGAGAAGCTGGTAGTCTTAGCCTACGTATCACAGCATTCCGAGCGTTCTAATAGCGAATAGCGGTTTCCGCTCATAGGATTCGATCCTGTAGGCGAATCAGTGAATGAAAAATTATGAATTTAAAAACTTAAGTTCGCGTCTATGAATTCTATTTTCTCTGAACATTTGGTGTCCATTGGCTTAGCCACTCTTGAGAAAATTCAAAAATGGTTGTCAATTCGCTATTAGGCACATTCTTCACCGGGCGGAATGCTGTGGTATGTTCTGGGAACCTGAACATAGATATAGTGTACTAAAAAGATCCGTCAGAAAATCATTCCGAATATAAGGCGAGAGAGTGTGCATAGATGAGAGAATTAGACTCATTTTGGAACGAAAGAAACTGACCGATCGGTTTATTCCACTGTACATAGGACACCCGAGCACACGTCCCTTTCAGCAAACCGCCCCCGACTCCACCGCTCTTCCCGAGGATGTATCTCCGGCGCCTACTTCCCTCATACAGGTATTTTCTCAATGAAGAAAAACTGACGTATCGGAGTATCTTGCTACGCAAAACCTAGTAGGTACTGCCTACCTATTTCTAAGGATCGTTCGTGATGAAGAAGTGTACAGACAAGCATGAATGACGTCTGGTTGTGGAACTTTTTCGTCAATAATAATTCTGTAGGCGGCCGCGATGTCGGCGGAGGCGCTGCTCCACTCGTACGTCATCTCCTACCGTATGCCGCTCGTCGTGGCGAGACTCACGGACGGTACGAAATTTCCGCATTTAGGCGGCCTTTTTTCCTCTTTGTTAACGGACAAGCTGCGTGAATGTTATGACAACAGCAATCGTGGAATGTTAGAGGCAATATGGCTATATTTCTTTTTTTTCAAATTTCAGGTGTAATCGGACACGATTTGAACCGGGGCGCTATCGGCTTTCTCTTCCAGAAGGGAGCGCATGGAAAAGCCATCTACTCGGCCCTCTCTATCAGGGATTCCGCCAGAGGTACGCCTATTATGATAAAGCCGAGTTATGGGACGACACGGAAAGGAAATGCACATGAAAACAAGAAAATCAAACGTTCAAGGCATACTCGCGGTTCTGGAAAAGGGCAGGGCACCGGAGATTTACAACATCCACGGACGAAATAAGGATACTCTGCAGATTATGAAGGTTTGCCGTTGCAATGGTTTTTTAGTTCCCATTGAAAGCAAATTGCCGGTGCCTAGAGCAATTCGAAACGTTACAAAGCTGATTATGATGGCTACAGCTATAGCTGTAGATAGTTAGCATATACGGCTGAGGAAAATGTTACCGTCAGTTGCCTCATTGCTACTTCAGACGAGAGAGCGGAGCGGTATGGAGAGAGTCTAGACGAAGTAGGAATGCGTTTACCGACGGACCTTTTCCCTCAACCATATCATTATCATTATGTAGTGTGGAGATGAGGTCATCGCCGTCGAGTCACCCCAGGATCCGACCCAAAGAGGCAAGGCCAACGCAGAACTCGGCTTTGAGCCCCTGGACAAGGACATACGTTTGGTAGGTGATCATGAGGGTTGGTCAACCGGGGTCATCAACTATAGTAGATTAAAAAGATCCCCGTCGGAAAATCATTCCGAATACAAGGCGAGAGAGTGTGCAAAAGTGAGAGAATTAGACTCATTTTGGAACGAAAGACACTGACACGGATCGGTTTATTCCACTATATATCAGTTACATCACCGCACACCCCGACAGAGAGCGTCGACGAAGGAAGAGATTCGTGGCGAAAATGCACTGAAAGAATGGACTTTGTGAACCGGTTGACCAACACAATGTTCTGCCAACATTGCAAATGTTAAGCGAACGAGATGCCGCAAAATAACCGTGATTTCGGTAGGAATTCTCGCACGGAAAACACAGTACCCTAAACATTTTGGCTCGTTCGCTTAACATACAGAACATTGTGCCAAGTGCGCATGCCCTTCAGCTCGAGACATCAGACCGTACCTAATACGTTAGAGCTTTAGTTGTTTACTTTTCAACAGGAGTTTTCGATTCTTTGACAACCCGCTAAAGCGTCAAGGAGAGAGTTTACGGTGAGCTCACCACTAATTCGCCATTAATAGGTGATCAACGAAGAGCGACGCCTTCTGGGCGAGTCGTCCACCGCCTGCGGCCCAAGTCATGCTAAGCTGCTCGTTTACGGGGCCGAGGGCCGGGTCGGGAAGAAGTTTGTGGCGTTGCTCAGGACGAAGGTATGCTGGGTAGAAGACAAGAACTCAATGTTCCGGCAACAGGCAACAGGGGTTAAGCGAACGAGATGACGAAAAGTAGCCCTGATTTCGGTAGGAACTATCGCACGGGAAACACCGTATCCTAAGCATTTTGGCTCGTTCGCTTAACATTTAGAACATTGTGAGAAGTCGCCTCAGGCGATATCGAGCCGCTCATTCATGCATAGTAAACGTGTGCAACGATCGCGTTCCGAGTCTCGGAGGCGCTTGGGACACTCTCGAGTAGCTATTTCGTCATCAGGGCGTCGCCCACGCGGTTGCCGCGTGCCGCCCGGGCGCGGATGCGGACGATACGGTCAGGGAGGAGATCGACCGCGTCGCGCCCTCGCACGTTGTCTGTCTGCTGGGAAGCGGTACGGGTCCAGCTTATCTTACAGTATAGTGGAATAAACGGCGATCCGTCTCAGTTTCTTCCGTTCCAAAATGAGCCTAATTCTCTCACCTTTGCACACTCTCTCGCCTTATATTCGGAATGCTTTTCCGACGGATCTTTTTAATATTCGTCTTGAGCATGAATTTGAGCTAGGAGAACTGCAAAGCTTTAGGTATAAAAAGTTTTTTTGTAAGTGCTAGTAAAACCATTATTATCATAAAGGGTAGCATGGAGACATTCAGAACACACGAAGACGCTCGATGAGAAGCCGAGACCCGCGCGATTACTGGAGAACGTCAGGTACCTACCTATGGTTGAGGAAAGAGAGTTCCGTCAGTCGTCCCCATTCCTATTTACGACGAAAGAACGAAGCAGTATGAAGCGAGTGCGGACCACAGCATTCCGCCCGGTGAACAATGTGACTAATAGCGAAATGACCACTATTTTCGAATTTTCTCAAGAATAACTCAACATTTCTGCACCAAATTCGCAGGGCTTGTTGAGTTCATGGTGACGAACTTAAGTTTTTAAATTCATAATTTTTCGTTCACCGGTTCGTCTACAGGATCGGATCCTATGCGCGGAAACCGCTATTCGCTATTATGACGCTTGGAATGCTGTGGGACAAAATAGGAATAGGATTACGAACGGAACTTTTTCATGAATAGTATATGTTTTCGAGGAGGTAAATCGTTGTGAATCATACGGGTAATTTCACGACTCCAGCGATGTACTTTCAGGGACAACCTCTACGCTGCCTGGGTTCTCGCCTCGATCTGTGAGCGTACACGCTGTCACTTCACGTACCTTGGAACGGGAGAGATCTTCAAGGGAGAGCAGGGCAAGAAGTATACGGTAGGTGAAGGATTACGAAAATATGCTTCCTTTTTGTAAAAAATAATGTATATTATTGATGAAAGATTTCCTAAACTCATTCGCACGGAACATTGTTCTCAGCCATATCTTTGTTTATTTGAAGGAAGACGATCTCGGAAACAACAACAGCTCATCATACGCCGTCGTGAAGAACTATACCGAGAGGCTGCTGAGACAGTTCTCTGCCACTCTGCAGGTGGGAAGGCAATAAAATTAGCTATTCAAATATGTAAATTAAGTTTGATCTGTGTCTTGATTCAGGTCCGCATTCACCTTCCCCTCGACACGGATGCCGAAGGTGCGAAGAACCTGGGAGAGGTAGGTACATAAGCCCTTATTTCAATAATCTTTTTTATTTTAGAAACGTTTTTCTTATTTTATAAACCCTAATTTAAAAATAGTTAATCACAATAATTACGTAAATAATAAAAAAAAGAAAGTGAACAAGCTTTCAACAGCTCTCCGTCGACTCTAACCCCTCCTCGGTCTCATTCCTCCCAGAATGCCTGCCCATCCTGCTCGATCTCGCGATCAAACGGTATCTAATACACCACTTTCAATAAATCTAGCACTCCGTACTATCCATATAATCAAGATACGTCTAAAAGTGTATAATTCAGCTCCACGGGAGTCCTCAACCTCGCCAATCCTGGTTCGATCACCTTCCAGGCGGTTAGATCACTGGTCAAATCGAGCAGTCCCAGTGAGGACGTTCATACGAATATCGTGCTCGATACTGCGAAACTGGAAACGCTGTACAAGGATGGACTTACTCCTGTTGCAGAGGCCGTGAAGAAGCTCGTAAATTGATATTCTATGTCATAATTGTTACCAACTATTCTGCTAGAAAAGGTGCTCCCGACGAAAGCATTATGCTCTTCTTTACGTACGATGCAGATTCTGCATAAACTTTTGTTTTGTTATCGCTGTTCTTATCACTTATTTATGCAGCATCTTCAACATCAAATGTATCCAGAACCAACAGGCAAAAAACAGGCTGAACACTTTTACGAGTATTACTATTCCACAAATCAAGCACATGAGACCTTGAGGTTAGAAAACAAGTGAATAGGCACATGGAAAGCCGCCACAACGCATGATTACAGAAATTTTGGGGTCTCAGCTCCTGAGCAAACCAGAGAAACGGTGGAAAAGGCGTAAAGGAATCAGGTAAACTTAGTAATTATTAATTTTCCTGACACTCTAGTCACTGGTCTCATGGTGCTCCCTGAATTCCTTCATCCACTCGGCCAACGTAATGGTCTCAGACATGGTGATCGCATTGTACAGCGATGCGCGAATGCCGCCCACCGATCTACAAATTTCTTTTTCCATTTTTTATAATCCATTTTTTTTATTTTATCTTTCTCTTGTAAAAGTACAGTTTCAAATAATTACTTTTGCAAAAAGAGTGACTTTTTAGCCCTTTTGAATGCTTCATGCAGTAGATATGCAGCGGAAACACAGCATTCCGCGCTGTGAGGAATGTGTCTAATAGCGAATTGACCACTATTTTTGAATTATCTCATGAGTGGATAAACCAATCTGCACCAAATTTTCAGAGCTTATTGAGTTAACGGTGGCGAACTTAAGTTTTTAAATTAATGAATATTAGTTCAATGGTTCGGCTACAGGATCGGATGCTAAGCGCGGAAACCGCTATTCGCTATTAGAACACTTGGAATGCTGTGGAAATTAAATAGATCCATTTCTGTGTTTTTCTTTTTTTCTCCAAAAAAGCTACCGTACCTGTGCCCCTTCAGACCGATCATTCCCCTCTCCACAGCCCCCTTCAGAAACTGCGCCTCCAGCTCGTCCTTCCCCCCGCCAATGCGGAACGGAATGTTCATGTGCGAGCGGTAGGTCGGGTCTACCGTACCCTGGAAAGACAAGAGATCAAAGACCAAAGATCAAAGATCAAGATCTGCGCTAACCGAATAGAAGCCGCTGGAGCTGTCGATAACGTCGTAGATGAGCCGCGACTTTTCCTTAAAAAAGTTTGAAGATCGGGAAATAAATAAAATGAGCCGATAATTAATAATTCAAATGTTAAAATTCTACCTTGTTATTGTCGAAGACCTTATTGACTCCGCCCGTGTCACGGATCCATTCCAGCACGAGCTTAGTGATGTAGATACTGCAAAGTGAAACTGTATTATATTATTATTATTTTTTAATTTTGTAAATATTTAAAGTGAAAGTCCAGGAACGCTTCCTACCCATAGACGGAGGGCGTGTTGTAGACGCTGCTGTTCTCGTGCATTTCCTTGTACGAGAGGATCGAGGGCGTGTGACGGACCTTTGAGGGAGTCTGATGCATTTTACATTTTTCTTCTTTTCTTTTCCTTTTTTTTCTTGCCTTTCCTTTCCTTTTTTTGGCCTGTTTTTGCCTTTTTGCCCCTTTTCTTTCCCTTTTTATGTCAATCATTGTTCGCGTTTTACGTGTGTAAGACAGCATAAAATTTATCTATCATCTGCAGTATAGTTATCTCCAGTTATGATTCTGCTACGACATAAAGCCTGTTGCGGTCTCGATATAGCAGTTCACTTCTGTCGAGTATATTATAGAGAAATGGGAGGAGTGAAGCAGCAGGTGGAACACACGCCCTTTACTCTCACACATATAGTGGAATAAACCGATCCGTCAGTTTCTTCCGTTCCAAAATGAGTATGATTCTCTCACCTTTGCACACTCTCTCGCCTTATATTCGGAATGATTTTCCGACGGATCTTTTTAATCCACTATGTGTACCTCATGCCCGATCAGGTCCTTCCTTACGATCGCTACCGTAAGCCCAGCCGCCCCGAGGTTCTTCTGCGTACCGCCGTACACGATTCCGTGCTAAATTGTCAGTTTGCGATAGATATACATAGATCAGCCAGCAATTCAAGGCAGAAAAGCAGGTAAGAAGGGTTTACATTCGTAAAGTCGAAGGGCCTCGAGAGGAAGTTCGAAGAGATGTCCGTTACCAGAGGAACGTTATCGTACGTCTCGGGGTGCTGTAAAAGTAACTCCCGCGTAGGTACATTACAAAAGAGAACTGATATGTATTAACAGAATATATGATAGTAACAAAGTTAGCAGTTGACGAGCAGAAGATAGTAGAGGATCTCTTACCGTATGGAACTCGATTCCGTGGACCGTCTCGTTAGCACAGTAATACAAGTAGGCAGCGTCCTTGTTCCGGTTCCACGTCGAATAGTCAGGAATCGTTGTGTAGGGCTTGGTCGGGGTAAACACCTAGAGTTACGCCGATCTTAGAGTCGGATCCCCAAGGAGAACCTTCACTTTTGCAGACACTTTCGCAGCGAATAGCGCAAAGAGTTTAAGCAAAAACAGGGCTATGCCGACTCTACAATATATAAAAAGAGAGAGAAATAAGATAATATGCGATAGAATGCGACACTAGGATTTGAAAACCAGACCTTTTATTCGCGTTATGAGACCGAGATAGTGATCAGGAGCATGGAAGAATAAAGAGAGTCAGACGATAAATACGCAAATCGCGCTTGGTTTTCAAACCCTATACGACACCTTGTGTACGTCGAGGAACTTCTCCGCCTCCTTCGCCGCTTTGTCAGACCACGCCCCGGTTACGGCATAGTCCGCGGACTTGTGACCACCTGAAGATTTATTTTAGGAAGACCAATTTCTTTAGGAAAATACCAATTAGGAAGTTATTATCTCAGGACACAATGTACTGACACAGCAGCAGTGTAAATGTTAAGCGAACGAGATGCCGAAAATTAGCCCTGCTTTCGGCAGGAACTCTCGCACGGAAATCGTGTATCCCGAACATTTTGGCTCGTTCGCTTAACATTTAGAACATTGTGAGGAATTAAGGCAACCTGAATACCAGACTTGTGGCCACCTCAATGTCATCAATTTAGAAAGCGTTATTATCTCTGGAAAATCCTAGCCGAATACAGCATGCTATGCTTGTCTTATACGTTGACTACTCATTCATCTAAATCTCTCATTTTTGCACACTGACGTTTTCTTCGGCCATGATTGTCCAAATGTATTATTAGCATTTTCCTGGTTGACCAATCGACCCGTAAGCCCTGGACTGATAGCCCGCTGTTTATCTCCAACGGGTTATCGGTGAAAGGGGACGATAGGGAAAGGGCGGACAGAGACCGCTTTACGGTGATAAGAAGGGGGCGGGGGCAAATTTCGCAAAACGATGATCGATCTTCGGGGCAAGGATTGCACACCCACATTTAGTTGCTTACACTGCAAACAGTGTGCTTAGATGCGGAAAGGAATCGATCAGCGTACTTCGCGCGCTTCTTTTCTCTTATACGCTATATAATATAGACAGTGAAGCTCGTCAAGGCAAGACATTGCATTAGATAAGATCATTATACAATCTTACGCTGAATTCAGATAAAAGTGAAATGAGATATGCCCACGGGAGATATTCAGTGGTACGGCCGCGAACTGTCCCGTTCCTCCTCCCTGCATGAACAGTACCTCGAACTCGTTGGGAATCGACCTGAATCAGGGATGTAGCTGCTTATTTTTCTAGATTTTTCTAGAACTTCTAGCTCCTGTTTCTTTGCTGTTATCCGTGAGAAAGCTTAGTAGCTGCTGTGCAGCACTACTTAGCCTATCAGGATTACGGTAGCTACTCCTAATCAGGCAAATCCGTGCGGGACCCACATTTCGTCCCGCAGCAGCCTCTCCGCCTCCTTGATAATTGCCGTGAAATCGGCTGATCGGTGGCTCATTTCTGAATTTGGTTTATATCTAGACCGAAATGTTTTAGCTAGAGTCTATTCTGATGCGTTCAGATGGTACACGACGGTCGGCTTATGAATGCACTGCGAAATTCCCGCTCTTATGAGAGGCAACCTATATTCGACCATGCAATTCAGTCAGATAAGTGATCCGATAAGGATGTTAGCTATTCCTCTAACGCACCGAGAATCGAGATGCCCGTATTTCCGTACAGCAGAAACTCATCGTGTGCCCGTTGCATTACCTCAAATTCTCACTTTTTCCTTTCCATAAAAATTATGAGTATTATAAATATTCTGAAATTATTCAATAACGAGAAAAGAAAATTGTAGGCACTTACAGCTTCCGGGATCTTAGCCGGACCTGCTCCGAAGTTGATCTTCTTCGTCATTGTTCTGAAAATGATGTTACGCTCACTCGAAGACTAGAGCGACCAAGCTAAAAATCGACGCGAAATATGGTTGAGGAAAATGTTCGGTCGGTAGTCTAATGCCCATTTTTGCTGTTAGAGGTCGAAACGGTGTGAATAAATAACAAACGAAGAAGGGATGAGTTTACTTCTTCGACAGTACTTTGGTATCTCTGCAAGGGAAGAAGAGACTCTAGATATAGTGGATTAAACCGGTCCGTCAGTTTCTTCCGTTCCAAAATGAGTCTAGTTCTCTCACTTTTGCACACTCTCTCGCCAGATATTCGGAATGATTTTCCGACGGAGCTTTTTAATCCACTATAGCAGGGGGCGAGAGCACCCTGCACCCAAGTCAAAACGGGCACGGGAATGGTGTGAGGGAGGCGATGAATAGGATGGGAGAGAGGGGAGAGAGAGAGCAGGGAGAGACAAAGATGGAGGGAGAGTGAAAGGGGAAAGAAAGGAACAAGATAAGATAGCCATGGCTATCGAACGGGCTATCCACCGGGAAAGGGAGGGCCGGGATGTGAGGGGATGCTGGGACTGGGAACTATTGATATTCGTTTTTGTTGTCGCAGTCCCACTTTAAACAATTCAAAACTTCTCATAAATTGTACGGAAACATGGGCTGATCATATGGAAATGTACCGTTTTGCAGAGTCGCGGTTTCTACCAATCTGGGAAAATGCTAAAGAGGGGGGGGGGGTGAAAGCTCAATGCTAACTTCACCTGGAAAGCCGAAGTATTTCGCCTCTATATATCAGATCGCTGATGCGCGTAGAATGACAAAGATAATTGCGAGAATGTGCACAGGCAAGATGACTACGTGCTGATAGCGACGGAAATTGGATGATTAATGGTCACGTATGATTAGATTTCACAATATGACAGGATTGCCGTGGCGATATTGAAGCGAACATCTACATAGTCGATCACATCACCGGGCTACTATAAATGAGCAAATAACTTGAAACACTATCATAATCATCATAATGGCCATAGTAACTGGACTGACCATATATCATCGTCTCAGGAGAGAATGCTTACAATGAGAGTTAGGGGTCACTTTGCGCACCGCCTCTATTCTGTGCCGTCCTCTATACCCGTCTCCATGTATGGTCTCTCTCGCACCGAGAGCGCACCGAGATTGACCGGGTCTGGGAAAGAGGAGGGACAGTGGGAATGAAGGGGAATAATCAAACCGCGGGGAGTTGTCGATGGGAGGCGATCTATGAATTAGATATATATATATATATATATATATATATATATATATATATATATATATATATATATATATATATATATATATATATATATATATATATATATATATATATATAGATATATATAGATATAAAGATGTTTATCTGCACTTTACACGACCGTCTGGCGGTAGGAGGCGAAACGGTCACGCCCCTCCATAGGTAGATTTAACTTACTTTATAGCAAATAATAATACCTCTATCTCAAAATTTTAACTCCTAAAAGTTTCTAAATTACATAGAGAACACGGTGACTAGACGGAAAAGTACAGGAAAAAAATCAGGAAGCAGGCATTAAGTTTGTTCGTAAAGCGAAGCTAGGTAACGTTGAGATTGAAGCTTTAAACCCACTGAAGAAGCTTCAAAACAATAATTATCGAGGAGAAAAGCGTAGCTAAAGAGCGACATTTTTCACACAAAATTCTCGCAAAATATTTCTTCAACTATCGCTTTAGATAGGAATTTCAGCCTGGAATGAGTGCCGGACTACTTCCCACCATGTGGGCTAAATAGCAATAGATAGATGCAACCAATAGCAGAAAGAACCAGAGACGATGCCTCTGACAATGGGAGCAAGACGGACACACGCAAACATGTGATGGTTGCACGAGCAAGGAAAGGCGGAGGAGGAGCGGATCACGGATCGAAGATGGTACCTATATAAACAGGAGAGGAAACAGCGGGGGAGGGGAAATAACGATAGTTATGCGCATTGTTTGCATTATCTAGATAATGATTAGACAGCCACAAGTGTTAACTCATCGTGCCTACGTTGAAATCATCGAAAACACAAAGGGAACATTTATGTTTTGTTGTTTTTTTCATTATAGCGTTCCTTGTTTGACAACAACACAACGCCGCCTGAATATTTTAATAGTAGAAATTCAATGTTCGATAATTCGATGCTGCTCACGATCGTTGCTGGCTGACTCACCTAATGCGGATCTTCTATAAAGCCCGATGATTCTTCACTCGATCCGGTCGCACGATCAGCGTAAAAGAGAATAGCCCGATAATAGCTACACAGAGGATAATTCGGTGGGGGGGGCCGTTCTCCGCACATTACTGAATAATAATATGATAATTTATCCTTCCATCGAAATAACGAGTGAATACAGAGAGAGAAGGTAACAAAATAAAGTAGAATGGAATGATTTTGAAAGGATTGAGAGGGCGGAATACAAGCGAAACCGTGGTCCAGCCTTCTCTCCGTTCACTTTATGTTTTTTATCGTTTGCCAAGTTGGAGACACTGCACACTCTATGATAAATACATTCACACTAGCTGTCCATCTATTGATCTGATCGTTCACTAAACTTTCATGTGTCCAATTGTTTTCGTTGCTACCTTGATCCTCTCCCCTTTCCTCTTCCTGGCTATTATCCTCGCCTGTCGTCAACTCACGCTCCGGCGCCTTCCCCTCTTCGCTCCGATCATCGCCTTTCCGGGCTAATTTTGAGCTTGTGGTCTTCTACCTTACAAATTACTCATATTTCTCTGTAAACAGGATAGCCACAACCTCGTTTTAGTGGTCCTCACTTTTAGATGTATCTATTAATCATGGCTTGAGAAATCAGGACAATTTCTCAGTCGCTTCCTCTTCCTTGTTCGCCTCCTCGCGATTCGAACGCGCGGCAAGAGTTCGTTACACAAGTAGCGAGAGGGAACTTGTGAAATGGAGAGATTGAGGAAGGGAGAGAGAGTGAGTGTTCCGAGGGAGCACTGCGAGGGAGTTGAGTGGGAATTCGAAGGGAGAGGGAGGGAGGGAAGTCAAGAGACACAAGAGTAGCCGAGTAGTGCTAGAACTCGTCTCTTCGTTACCCTCTCCCCCCTCTTCCCCCCTCTTCCCCCCTCTCCACCCTCTCCCCCCCCTCTCCCTTTCTCCCCGTACCCGATAGTGTGTTGATCCAGCGCTCGTTGACTGTCTCCACTCACCGCCCTTGATTACTTGTTATTCCCAACTGTTTCTCGATTACATCCACTCCTCTCCTATCGTTTTTTTACCACCATCCACCAAATCAATCTGATATACCACAGATAATCAGGACCTTGCGCAAGATTTACAACTCCAGTGCCACATAATACCTATGGCACAATGGTTGCTGGGCTATTTAACAGTCCTTCCACTGCTCACGTATGACTTGCCACCGATGAAGCATTGATCTATCATCATCATCGTCATAAGTTCTGCTCTCCTCAATAGTTTTTGTTCCATGTTGACTCACCACTACTCGTGTTTACGGCCCCCACTGCTTCCTCTACTGTTTCTCTCTCCCGTCCCTCGCCCTCTCTCAGCTTCAGTGCTTCGCTTAGTCCACGTAGCATAGCCCCCCGTGAAGTCAGCTGGTCCAGTTCGCTTCTTCAGTCTAAGAAGCGTTCGGGTGTTCCGATTGACTGGCCTAGCCTGCTCGCTTAGTTCTTGCTGTCTTGAGTTCACTGCATCCAACACACAGAAAAGATATGTATAATATGGAATACTTTGAAAGCGTTAAAAGAGACCCTTACAACATTGATGTTTACCACAGCATACAATGAATGTATTGGGATGGGTCCAATGTATGCGTGTCTATACATTTGTTTATTCCGAGCAATACATTACTCCCAATACATTCAGTCCTTTATACATATTTTTCTGTGTGAATCTGTCCGAGCATCCATGCTCTACTCTTTTAGATTATCACGGTTACTTTTGTGGTTCAAGATCAGTTGATAATGAACCTATGGCTTAGAGTGCGACAAACGAATAGGTATATTATTTAGTCTCTCGTTCTCTTCATTCCTCACCGCTCCCTCTCTGTTTGTGATCGAGTTATCGTACTCGTTTTGTGCACTCCTACTACCTATGGCTTGTTGTCCTCTGATGGATGAAGCACAGCTACAGTGGATTAACAAGATCCGTCCGAAAATCATTCCGAATATGAGGCGAGAGAGTGTGCAAAAGTGAGATAATTAGACTCATTTTGGAACGGAAGAAACTGAATGATCACCGTTTATTCCAATATATGCAGGATGCGGTGGCTCCCACTGGTCCTGGCCATCCTGCCGACAGTCTCGACCCTCGAATGCTACAACGTAAGCGAACTTCCTCAAAATGTAGTATTCTAGCCTGAGCTCTTGACTCTAGCAGACCAGAATTTAAATAAGGCCATCAAAGTCTAGTAGTCTAGAGTCAATAGTAAGCTTGACCTTGGAATACTAGACTTTAAACAAGTTCGAAGTCTTCTGCAAGTATTCTAGAATCAATTACTCAATATCATATGTTCCCGAACTTCCGCCTTGTCTGTCTGTAAGAAGCGTAGCCAGTTCCACTATCAACCCGAGCATGGTGTCACTCTCCTCTCCGTCGCTTCGATTTCTCCCCGAATTCACCCTATCAATCTCAACTCGAACTGCCTTACTAGAAATGGTTGACCGAGAGTAACCCCATCGAAACTTGTTCGATGCTCTGAAAGAGTAGCCTTGAAACGAAGGGTTGAAATCAAAACGATGTTTGCAATCCTTAACACAATAATGAAATTACGGTAGCAAGAAGAGCTTTGCGACAAAAATGCAGCCTACGGATAGTTTGTTATGCAAATAGATACGAGATACAGGAGACTCTAGGACTTGTAAAACCGCTAAATCGCAGAAACCCTGTCACAGCATTATAAACCAAACCAAAAATATCGAAAAGCGAAACAGTAGTTCGAATTTAATATTTGCGATTTGGCGAATGGTCCCACACGGAAAATGATTAATCTTAATTGTAAAATGTATCGCTTCTCTACCATGCCACAAATAAACATTTATGAACCATCAAAACATCATGCACATTTTATAAATCACTCTTTGTTTTTTCACACTATATCATTGTTCTGGCAACGGTATAAATGTTAAGCGAACGAGATGCCTAAGAATACCCCCTAATTTCGGTAGAAACTCTCGCACTGAAATAATTCTGCTCAAATAATTTGGCTCGTTTGCTCAATATTTTGAACATTGTGATTCGCTTTTTTGATACCACTGAATGCTGTGCTGTAGGAGTTTGATGACGCTTTTTCACTGCAGGTTGAGCAGTTGAACCAGAAATATTTCGTGGTAGCTTCGCACATGGAGAAAGGAATATCTCCACGCGCGAAGCTACCACGAAAGATTTCTGGTTCAACTGCTCTACAGAAATCGTCACTGCAGGGCTACCGTCTGCTGTCGTCGGGGTCTCTGGGAACGAGCACGACCCAGTGCACGGGATGGAAGGACCAGTGCTACACGATGTCCGCCTCGGCCATCGTCATCGACGCGATGAAGGGCGGCTGTTCGACATGGCGGTGCATGGTCGGTCGAGGGCCGATTGGCAATCCGCGTACCTGACCGGATTATGTGGGGATAAAAACGAAAATCGGACGACCATTATCGATGCTATAATCAACCTTGCTAGGGAGAAATATGCGCGAAGCTACCACGAAATATTCCTGGTTAAACTGCTCTCGAAAATATTCTCATTGCAGCTCGCCTCGGATCGCTGCATCCGAACGACCTTCCAGGTACCGAATCTCAATTGCTACAATTCTTGAACCTTAAGCTTACATACATAGCTAAATGATGATCACGATCATGATTTCCAGGGCATTCCCGTCTCGCTGTGCTGCTGCAGCTCCGACCGGTGCAACAGCGGCAACAACAAGTACGTCGCCTTCCCGTTCCCAATTGAGAGTAGCTCGTTATATGTGAGCACCCGCACGTAGTACATGTTCCACCAAAGCTCGGTGGATGGACTTTTCTGTCGACTACACATCGCTAATAAAACTGCTGCGCTCATGCCGCGTAGAGTCTTTCTATACATATATCACCCAAGCAGAAAATTCTGTCCATCTACCGAACTTGTATTGATAGCTCACCTAGCGTTCGGCAAATGAGCTACAATCCGGTCATTGCGTAGTAAAAGACTTTCGCATGATCGTCTCATCTGCCGAACCCTAAGCCCACCCTCACGCTTGGTCCTCGGTTCAGGCGTCGTAGTCGGTCTTCGTGGGAGGACGACGACGATGACGACGACGATGATGATTCCATCTTCGCCTTCCTGGACCACCCTCTGGTCGGGGTGGCCACCGGGGTGGCCTCGTCGCTCCTCGCCAACCAATCCCCGCGGGTCTCCGGCCTCCTCTCGTACGTCGTCCCTCCCTGGCTTCTGTCCAATCTCATTCCTGCTCTGGATGCTGTGTGGGACTACGCCACCGCCAGGGTCTACGACATGTTCTTGTATACGGGGATCGAGAAGGTGGAACAGCCGCAGACTTGTCCCAATCCGCGAGCGATCGCTGCGGAGCGAACGCTGACGAGAATTGAGGAAGCGAAGAGAAAGGCCCAGAAGAGGCAGGAGGAGGCCAAGCGGAGAGTCGAAGAGCACAACGAGTTCGTGAGGAAGAAGATCGAGAGGTCGCAGGAGCAGGTGAGGGCGTACCATGAGCAGCTGAAGAGGAAGGGGGAAGAGGCCAGGGAGAGGGCCAGGAAAGCGACCGAGGAGAGTCTGAGGAAGGCGGAGAACTACCGGAATGAAGTGAGGGAGAAGGTGGAGGAGAAGAGGCGCGAGGCTGAGGAGAGGAGGGCGGACGGGGAGAGGAAGAGGGAAGAGCACAGACGAGAGGTCGAGCGGAAGACGAGGGAATGGAGGGAAGATCACGACAGGAAGGTTGAGGAGTACAAGAGGGAGGTGGAGAGGAGGAGGGCCGAGGCGAGGGAGAGGAGTGAGGAGAGGCGGAGGAGTGCGGAGAGGAAGATTGAAGAAGCCAAGGAAGAAGCTAGGAGACGGAAGGAGGAGGCGGAGCGGAAGAGGAGGGATCGGAGCGAGAGCAGGGAGAGAAGGAGGGGATAAGAGGGACTGCGTTGGATCATGAATGTACTTTCCAATTAATGATATTGTTCTATCGCTTAGTGAGCACATATGTATGTTTTGCTTCATATAGGATAGATCTTGAAGTAGGGTACTTCGTCTCAGCGAATTCAATCTCAGCACCCCCACACACTCAAATATAGTGGATTAAAAAGATCCCCGTCGTAAAATCATTCCGAATACAAGGCGAGAAAGTGCGCAAAAGTGAGAGAATTAGACGCATTTTGGAACGGAAGACACTGACGGATCGCCGTTTGTTCCACTATATGTACTTGTTCGTACCGGTTACCGCACGCTTTCCGTCCGTTACGAGTCATGCACGCATTCGCGACGGTGCTGATAAATACTTTCTCGATCATCAGAAAGAGCATGCGAAAGGTAAACTGATTGTAGCGGCGGAGGTAGCATTACGGATGGCGGCTCGTCGAACGGAGGAGGATCGGGTAAGTATTGGTGCCCGCGAAGAGGGTTGGGAAAGGAGGCAATCAACGTCATCTTCCTTTCATTTTGTCCGTTCGTTCTGTGCACTGTGTAGGTAAAGAATGAGGGGAAGATGACCTCCTTTCCCAACCGCGAATCGATACCGATAGCCGATTTTCACCGGTTACGTTTCACTACCGACATTGTCAGAATCGCATCTCCTAAGATATATGCAGTGAAACATAACCCTGAAAAACATGCCTAATTGGATTAAATGGTATCGATTCGCGATCTCTAGTATCTAAGTATGCTATAATTGAGGAAGACCTTCTCTCGGGGCCTCCCCGTCATTCTTATTTATGACGAGTTATTACTACAGTGTGAAGAGGGTTTAAAGGGTCCCTCCATCCATCTCATTCATTCCAAGAGATAACCAATTAAGAGCGGTTGATTGATTGCGAGAGACAAGAGAGGAATGAAGAGACGCAGACAGCGAGAGAAATATTTGCACAGCTTTTTCTCAGCAACGGCGAAGTTTCAACTAAAAAGGAGAGAGGATGAGATTCAGGACATCGAGGGCTATCGAATGATGTCAAAAAATGCATACGGTAGATATTGCCTGGAGGGGCCCTTTAATGACGGAACTACCTCGTCAATAATACATTGCATTAGTTATTCAGATATTGCTCGCCTAGTATCCTTTGAAGTTGCCCGAAAGTCGCTATTAGTCGTGCGGTGTCAAGCGTGAAACTAGCGTGTAGTTGAGTAGTTTCTAACGTTTCAGGAGGCTGGGGGAACAATGGAGGTGGATCGAACAACGGCAACGGCGGAGGTGTGACCCGTAGTCTGATAGAGTATCCTTCTTCTCAGTACACAGTGTTCTGCCGCAATGCAAAACCTTTGGAAAGCGAAAAATCATTCCGACATTTACAAATACGGTAGATCGGTGTGCCGCGCACCACGAATAAATGATTAGGAATGGGAAAGGAAGGGCATCATGATAGACACTAAAGCTAACATAAATCCGACTCCTAGGGCCTTGGGGAACTCAAGAAAGACGATGTCCTAGTCATTTTCGCTTTCCAAAGGTCTAGAATATTGTGAGTATAGTGGAATAAACCGGTCCATCAGTTGCTTTCCAAACTGAATCTAATTCTCTCATTTTCGTACACTCTCTCGTCCGATATTCGGAATGATGTACTGAAGCATCCTTTTATTCCACTGTATTACCTTGGAATGAGGAGTGTTCTGAACTAGTGGAGTGCGGCTGAGTAGAAGCAGATCACATCCGCTAGGACTGTCTAGATATGCCTCATAGGTTCGTCCGGCGGCTGGGGATCAGGTGGAAACAACGGAGGAGGTGTGTATGCGTGTGTTTGCATAGAGACAAGTAGACGACAAGTTTGTTTGAATAGTAGAGAAAAAGGGAAGATATAATCCTTCCGGTTGCAAAGCTGATTCCGCTGCCTTTCAACGCGATCTAATCAGCTTCTAGCGTTTACTATGCGAAACTCTAGGAGGCACTGATCTCAAAAACCTATCAATATTCGAAATATCGTTTTTCGGATTGGAATGGTAACATCTCAAAGCCTGAAAAATTCGCTAAACACCGTAGCGGCGGAATCGCGAATTATACGTTCCCCTTTTCTAGACTACACTGAGCGAAAATTCACCACAAATATCACCACGAAATGCACTTCGGGAATAAATCCCCCAGCCCGCTAGGGAATAATTCCCCAAAAAGCCGAAATTTCCCCAGCCGGCTGGTGAATTCACAGTGTTCTGACAACAGTGAAAATGTTAAGCGAACGAGATGCCGAAAAATAATCCTGATTTCGGTAGAAACTCTCGCACGGAAAGCACCGTATCCTAAACATTTTGGCTCGTTCGCTTAACATTTAGAACACTGTGAATTATTCCCGAAGTGCAAATCGTGGGGAAATATTCCCCACAAATTTCTCTGAGTGTATAATAGAGCGTTGGAACACCATACCGTCTAGAAGATCAAGGGTTAGCAACGCAGTTATATAGCTAGAATAGCAATTTAGGTTCGTCCGGCGGCTGGGGATCCGGAGGCAATAGTGGAGGTTAGATTGGTAGATGTTGACTAATACTCCTCTCTTCTGATATCACGACTAACCGATTCTGGTATATATCAAGCTTGGTGAATTGAATGTGGCATATAGTTAGTTATTAGTGTAGTTGTTTTCAGGTTCATCGGGAGGCTGGGCCGGCAACAGTGGAGGTTCGATAGCGATTAATCTCAAAACTAACATAGCACATGTATTACAGACGCTAAAATAAAAAGCTAATCTAGTACTATTACTACCTTAGCTTAGTAGCAATGGTTGTATGCTAGAGATAGTTGCTTCAGGTAGTGGCAGTAGTGGTGGTGGATGGGCTTCCGATGGACAAGTTACGCTAGAAAGCATGCTTTACATAGAATTTCTCGCCTTATATTAGTCGCTTAGATAGTAGACTTGCTCGATAGACTTGCTCATAGATCACCTAACGGCTTTTATTTAACGGCAAATGAAAGAAAGAAACTTTAAACACATAAATATTCATGGTATAGTAAGAAAATGACAACTATACATCTTTAAGTTTATCTTAAATAAAAAAAATCACAAAATATATATCCCTATGAAGGAGGCGGCAGCAGCAGCAGCAGTGGAGGCGGTGGATGGGCCAGTGATGGAGGTACGCGGTTATCGAATATTGCTTGAGTAGAGGAACAGAACGCATCTTGGACGAATAACGCACGGAAATAAATTTTATAGCAACAAGAAGCTAAAACCGATGCTCGTATGCCGATGGTCATGGAGCTTTGATATAAACTATGCTATAGTGGAATAAACGGCGATCCGTCAGTTTCTTTCGTTCCAAAAATGAGTCTAATTATCTCACTTTTGCACGCTCTCTCGCCTTATATTCGGAATGATTTTGCGACGGATCTTCTTAATCCACTATGTTATTTGAAACTCTATCGTCAGTGCAGCAGGAGGATCGGGTTCATCGGGTTCATCATCGGGCGGTGGATGGGCGAGTGACTCGGCGCAGAATCTGCGACGGCAACAGGTCGAGGAGGTAAGAGCACAATGCTCTAAATTTTAAGTGAAAGAGCCAAAATGCTTCGGATACGGTGTTTTCAGTGCGAGACTTCCCACCGAAATCAGGATTATTTTTCGGCATCTCGTTCGCTTAACATTTGTACTGCTGTCAGAACAGTGTGAGAGCTGAACTCGTTGTTGGGACGACGATAAATTGCGGGACACCACCATTTCATCAAATCGGTCGTTTGATCAACACTAATTGTACGTAAATAGATCACAGTTGATGGAATTGCCGATTGGATGAAATGGTGGTTTCCCTAAATTGCGCGTCCCAGGTCGCCGAATCTCATTTATTTTGGACGAAAGAGTTGCTTCCGGTTGTAAATTCATTGCTACTTTGCCATTACTCTCTTCACAATGCCGTCACTCTCTTGTTGGAAATAGGAATGAGACAACTGCATTCCAGCTGTATTAGCGATCTTTAAATTGTCCTTATTGCAGGCCTTCCGTTCGGACATTGACGGCGGCGCGCCGAGAAACCGAGGCAAGCGACTGGCGGCTCCCGAAGAGTAGACCCCCCAACGTTCCAGCGACCGAAGACGTGCCATATTCCAATTTCTGACCTCAATAAAGAACGATCTGAGCCTGACTCACTGAGTCACGATTACGCTATTGATGTTCGCAATGTGTGCGATATTCACCAAAATGCAGTTATTGTTTTTTTTTTGTAGATTATCCATATTTTGGCGGCATAGAAAGCGCCTTTAATAGTAAACAAAAGAGATAAAATGTTTCAGGAAATGTAAAAAGACTGTATTCTAGCCACGCGATTTTCGAAAGAACTTTTTGGGTTTGCTTGCCGAACTAACAATAAGAGAGCTCAGCGAAGATTCTTGAGAAGGTAGATTGTTGCAAACATGCAAAATCTATTTCCCCGAACTTCGAACGCTAGATAGGATATTTTCAAACCATGGGATAATTTACATACCTATAACCATTCTTCCATATTCAATTAAAAAATGCTTTTCAGAAAGTTTAAAAGATCGCGAAAGGCACATGTATAATAGATATGATGATTGGGATTTAGACTATTTCACTCTCTGCGATCTCCTGACTTTGCACGGTCTGTTGCGCTGGAAAAGTGGTTGTTATAAGCGCGATAGTGAAACTCAAACGCAAAATCAGTAAATGGGAATGCCTGATTCAGAATCAGGGTGAATGATCTTCAGATATATAATAATAATAATAATAATAATAATAATAATAATAATAATAATAATAATAATAATAATAATAATAATAATAATAATAATAATAATAATAATAATAATAATTTATCTGCGGGATGAACACGGGATAGGGAGAGAGTGGAAAGGATGGGTGACGGAGGGTGAATACGCGAATCGCCAACACTCACACACCCATCACTCTCTCAATATAGTCCGAATAATGGCACGATACTCTTTTATAGCGCTCTCACGGGATGGAGGCGAAACTTGGCACCGCGTGTGAATGAGGGAACGATGTCAAAGAACAATGGAAGAACACGAGAAAATCGACCACCGAAGTACAGCATCTCATATGCCTTCTTGAGATCACATACCCTCCTCCTATATTCCAATGAATGCAAGTTTAAAAAAAAACGATTCCTTTCTGCATAAGATGGTTTGGTTTCATAATTATGCCCTAAACATTTATAGAATATTCTCCTACTCATCAAGTTCTGCACCTTCTCTATTTTATCCCGGTCCCTAAGGTTCACAGGCCTTGTGTCAGTCGTACAGAACTCTAGCAAAGGGAGAATATAGGTCTTATAAGCATTTACATATGCTCCTGCGGTAGTTGAACTGAGGACTCGACACTATATTTTAGTCTTAGCGATGGCTTTTTGGCAGATGAGAGCCGTATGCTTATCGAACTTCAGCCTGCTGTCTACCCAAATTCCTAGATCTTGCACAACATCCACCCTCTCAAGGCCCATTCCATCCAAGAGATAAGCATAGGCGGCTACATCCTCCTTCCCAATATGCAAAAACGAGCATTTCTCTCCCGCAATATTCAACTGCCATTTAGTACTCCAACCAACTATTGCGTCGATCACATAGATTCTGTTTTCTCCAGGTGAAAAAGATTTGTAGAGCTTTAGGTCATCTGCAAACGTCATTGATTTACAGGAGTACGGCTCAATTTCAATCGGCAAATCAGCCGTATATAGATTGAATATCATTGGCCCCAAAACTGAACCCTGCGGCACGCCACTCTCGACCACTCTTTCCTTCGACAAGTGTCCAATATAGAATTTATTGGAATATTTTTTCAGAACAGACGTATGAGTGACCTCCTGACAGTTATGTACACTTACGATCTTTTCTAGCTAGGCTCTGGAGTGTAAGCGTAAACCTTTTGTAACTTTGTTACTCGAGATAATTATACTTATATCCAGTAAAAAGTTCTGTGGGTAATTTAATTACTACTTCTTCTGCATTCTCTTCATTTCGCTAACTCGTCCTAAAGAGTAATAATTACCATTTACGGAACATTTTCCTAAATTAGTTATTTTTTCAGTGAAACAGTACTAGAAGTAAGTTTCGAATAGATATCAGCTTTCAAATTTCAGCTATACCATCCTCGTTCCTGGAGTTATTCGACGTCGATTAGTCTAAATGCTCTGTACTCGTTATTCATCAACTAGCAACACCCCAAGTATTTCTGTCAGAGCAAGAACAAGATGAACCGTAATTCATAACTCTCATCAGAATCGGTGAAACCTCTTCTGAGATAGCATTTCCAGTTAGAAAGTTTACATGCTGATTTGAGAGTTCAGCAAATTGAGATTTAATTTTTTCAACGTTTGCACATGTTTTAAAATTAATTTGTTCTTACTTCTTTTTTAGAGTTAGTACATTTTTGTGCTATGCACTTTGTTAGCAGATATGCCTAATAATAAACTCATCGTTACGTTTGATGCGACGCATGCCGATTAGCAATACAAAGGATTCGCCCAACTGTAAAATCAGAAAATAATTGTTGCATAGCTTATTATCAAGTAACTACATATCTGTCGTTAAATGTGAAGTTCTTTGTTAGAAGCTAGAAGAAATAATCGTCCAAACATCTACTACTCTTGCTAACGATTGATGACATTTTTCTCTCATTATTCTTACAACTGCTCACAATTCAGAGGCGCATCGCTCATATGCAAGCATGTGTACTTCAAGCTCTCTACGGCTTTCCGGCATTAGCTTGCTACATCATCGTTCTCTACTGCATACTGACACTGCGCAACCAGCTCAGCCTCAACTTCATTGTCATCTTCTATGTTACCGCTCTTATTGTAAGTCCGAAAACGAATTTTTCTAAATGTTATTTTAATTTATTATCATAGGTTATTATCGTAGGCTATCCTATGCGTATTTCTAGAATTTCTGTACATATATTAACACATGGCTGTTGATTCGCCTACGCCAGGAGTGTTGGTTCAGTTTCTACTACAGTTTTCTCATAAGCTATCCAGAACTCGGGTCAGTTTCTCCATGTTTGCAGCAAAATGTAGGGAAAGACTCGGCTAAAGAGATGATTCAGTATAGAAAAAATGATTTCAGTCGATTACAACTACTAGCCGTCACATACTTCTACTATGCTCAAAACGCATGTGTTGCGCTGCTAGCTGTGAACCAATACTCGGCGATATATCTACCGTTCTTCTACGAGAGGGTTAGTAATCGAGAGTTTGAGTATGATAAAAGTTTTAAGAAATGGAAACATCGATTTTGGATGGCCATCCTATCAATTCATATCCTAGCATTCTGCATCTTCTTTTGCACTCAGTAAGTGCAGGAAAATTTGCATAAGAGGTAATTTTCAGATCCTTCCTATATACGGTCGTAGAAATCGGTGATCAAGGAGAGGTTGTCATAATTCTTGCTTCTGTAAGTTTTCATCTTGGTGCCATAGAAACCACCGTACAAAGACATTTGTCTAAAACTCGATATCTAATTGTGAGTAGGGTTATGAACGACTTTGCACAAAAGCTCAGGATTATCTTAGTTTTTTTTCAGCAGAATCTGGTAATTGAATCCGTTCCAGTGCTCTACGGAGTTATTGTCTTTTCCCTCTGCTCATTTGTCAATGTAAGAAGTTTTCGATTTCCTCAATTCTTGATTTCATTGCTGTTAAAGCTTTTGGATATGCTTCAGGTATCTTCTCTGCATGCGCTTGTCCAAAACAACAATCGCCGAAAAGTCGACATTTCCCTTTTTATCGTATCGCTGTGTATCTTCGCCGCACAAACACTTAACACGGCCGTTCTGGTAATCAATGTAATCATACATTCTTTTTTCTCAAACCGCCGAAAAATGCCTCATCACCTCTTAAAGGGACATGGAAGTGATTTTCAAGTGAAGCTTATGTGAAAGATTTTGATGTAATTAGTATAAAAACAAAAGGAAAAACAATAAAAATTAATAGTATTCGAGAAATGATTTTTTTGAAATTTCGCCCAACGACGACGTTACTGTGTTTAGCGAAAGGAATTTTAATTCTTGCTTCTGTAAGCTTCTGCTTAAAAGCTAAAAGCGACATTCTTCTCAACGACTGAAGCCCGGAACGAAAAAAATAAAACATACGATTTTCGATGTTTTTTTCTTCTATTTTTTATTGTCACCGTGTTTTTCCTCACATTTTGAAAACTTAGAAGAATTTTCATCGAATTTTAAAACTTTTGGTTAGAGGCTGCTTCCTCCCTTTAATGAGTAATTAACTTTACTGTAACAATAATACTTCTTTTCAGACGTATCAAATGTACTTGAAATTTTACCCAAACCAAGATGTGAGCAACTTCCTAACCGACATAACCATGTACACTTCCGATCTATTTTCCTTGGGACCAGGAGTGTAAGAAAAATGTTCGGGCTTGAAATAGTTCGAGAGTGAATCGTTCAGCTATACGATAATGATTCCGGGACTTATTCGACGTCGTGTTATCCGTATCTTCTGCAGACCATATTTTCCTAAGCGCAGCGCTCCGAGCTTCTCACTAGGAGCCACTACAAGATGAAGCACAGATAGTTCTATAATATAATGTTCCATTATATATAGAGTTAGATTTTTAGATTTTTCACTCTTTGTAGCCATGCCATCAGATAAGAAATTAAGAAATCGCGAACAGCGAACGCTTTTTTAAAACTGTTCACAGTTAAAAGTGTTTTTTTTTAAAGACGACCACATTAAATTAAGGCTTTCATATAGTTCATCTCATTATTGGTTATTCTTACCATCTTTGGCCAGCGGAATCTGAGATACAAATGGAATGATCATATATCTTTATCGGGTACACCATAGGTGTGCTGCGGATTGGAAAGGGTGGAGGTGGGTATTCGTGGGAATGGGTGCTTCTCTTGAAAAAAATCTTTTCTACGGGGACGGGGCGAATGCTTGACGTTCAAGACTTCTACACGGGAAGGGCAGCCGCGGGGGGTGGAAGGAAAGTTGGCAAGGCGAGATA
The DNA here is from genome assembly GCA_900490955.1 of Micoletzkya japonica. NCBI lineage: Eukaryota > Metazoa > Nematoda > Chromadorea > Rhabditida > Diplogasteridae > Micoletzkya > Micoletzkya japonica. The sequence goes on from LS946495.1 coordinate 257,578, forward strand.
GGCCAGGGGACACCTCTGACTTGCCTAAGGTCAGAGGGGATTCATCACCTTATCCTTGTGGTAGAATGACGTGGGAGGGGATGAGAAGAGAGACGACTGGATGGCCCGACCGCCCGGGATGAGATAATGAGGAGAGAATGATATATGATACCTATATCGTTTTTTCTCTACTATACTTATCGGACTTCACGCTCAATGTTACACATTTTCTTAATTATCAGAAATGTTTGCTCTTCAAATAAAACTAGAATAAAGGAGCCGTACCACGAGTTCCACGTACCACGTTTATTTTTAATCCACTGTTCAATGTTTAAATTTTTTTTAAATTTTTGTCTTCTTTGGTACATAATTTTGCTCGAAAAATATCATTTGAAAAACAATTGAATTATGCCAAAATTTAATTTTAAAAAAAATTCCTGCGTTCCTCTTCATATTTTGTATTAGGTAACAAGGAGACACTTGAATTTGCGCACTCGGTTCACGCGTATTTCGTGAGACCTGGGTAGGAAAATGGAGTATCATGAGAAAGCGGATTGTCGGAACATTTGTAACAGTTCCGGACATTCCATGTCTAGAGCTTATTTGGATGTTTCACCTAACCAAGTATAATACATCAAAACTAATTGTCCAAAATTAGAACTATTTAGAAAAGCATACATTTTATTTTGTGTATGTAAGAGACAATGAATGTCATTTTATATCTTTGTTCTGCCTGGTCAACTTAGATAGTTGCTGTAGATTGAGTATTTATATGACAGCCTTCGCGAGAGAGTCGAGAGCCTCCGATTTCTATGAAAATATAGTTATAAGTACTTTGAAATATGGGCTACTAAACTGTCAAATTGGAATTTCGATATCTCAACTCATATTTGCACCGCGAGCCTCCAAAGTGGAGGCGTTTCGCGAAAGTGTCAAAAACGGCTTCACTTCAAAAGATCATAACTCCCTCAAAAATAAAGCTTTTGGAACAAATTTTTTTCAGTTCTGATCTTCATGAAAAGATCAAAACAATGGTTTTAATTTCGAAAATTAGTTTATGAAAATTTTCTGTTCTATGGGACAGTAGGACGTTTAGAGCTAAAAAGTTCGCAAAAGTGAAAATATTGGAAAACGACCTTATAGGCATCAAAGAAGACGTTTTTGGCAATAAAATGGCTTTTCAGATTTCTACCTTAGTTTTGAAATTTTGAGAAAATCGAATTTTCAATCTTCAGCTATGCTAATTTCGAAAGCAGTACACATATTATGCACATCATTAGAAAGATCTCCACGAGAGGAATCGAATGATATATTGAGTTCATGTGAACAGTTACGATCTAGCAAAGTTATGCTCAAAAATCGAAAAGTGGCAAAAGTGCCGGGTTCGACCCCCGCCTGATGTATTATTTTTGCAACTCTTTTCAAAATTGTCATATTAAGCTGAAACGATCAAAATGGAGCCTAGGAGTGATCTTAAAGCAACTTTGTAACTTTATTGTTTTATTGTTGCAAAGTTGCTTTAAGATCACTCCTAGGCTCCATTTTGATCATTTCAGCTTAATATGACAATTTTGAAAAGTTGCAAAAATAATACTATACATCAGGCGGGGGTCGAACCCGGCACTTTTGCCACTTTTCGATTTTTGAGCATAACTTTGCTAGATCGTAACTTTTCACATGAACTCAATATACCATTCTATTCCTCTCGTGGAGATCTTTCTAATGATGTGCATAATATGTGTACCGCTTTCGAAATTAGCATAGCTGAAAATAGAAAAATCGATTTTCTCAAAATTTCAGCACTCAGGTAAAAATCTGAAAACGCCATTTTATTGACAAAAACGTCTTCTTTGATGCCTATAAGGCATCTTTGATGCCTATGAGGCATCAAAGAAGACGTTTTTCATACTCATACTTGCAAGGACTTGTTAGCTCTCTAAACATCCTACTGTCCCATAGAACAGAAAATTTTCATAAACTAATTTTCGAAATTAAAACCATTGTATTGATCTTTTCATGAAGATCAGAACTGAAAAAAATTTGTTCAAAAGCTTTATTTTTTGAGGGAGTTATGATCTTTTGAAGTGAAGCCGTTTTTGACACTTTCGCGAAACGCCTCCACTTTGGAGGCTCGCGGTGCAAATATGAGTTGAGTATCGAAATTCCAATTTGACAGTTTAGTAGCCCATATCTCAAAGTACTTATAACTTTATTTTCATAGAAATCGGAGAGAATTTTCTACTTCCGCCAGGCTCCAAATTTACTCGATTCTCTCGCGAAGGCTGTCATATGCGATATCAATACTAGATATGCCCTAAAATTTTCATCCGTTCTTTTAGAGATAAATCACTCGAAGATCTAATTTCACAGGAAAAATGTTTTACAAGCATTTCAGTTTCTTCTTTTTGTCTCATCTATCTATGGGATACCTTGTTCACTTTCTTGCATTTTAATTTATACATTTGTTTCTTTTCCTCTGAAATGATAATTTTAAAAAGTCTAAATAATGCACAAAGTGCAACCCTCAGTCCATGGCGGACAGGTTGCCTTTGGTCGACTTGTACCCAGGACACTACTGAGTCATCTCTTTTATTCCTCCACAATATAATACACAACCTTCTAAAAACCCTCTCTTCCCTCAAATCACGCATCGCCATTGTAAAAAATAAAGACTAGCGTAATGCACTTTCAGTAGGGTTGCAAAACTACATTATTGTAAAAGATTCGATAAGCCTTGCCTTGGGTTGCAACCAGAAAATATTCAGGTTGAATAGAAGCTGTTCACACAGAAAAAATATGTATAAAGGACTACATGTATTGGGGGTAATGCATAGCTCGGAATACATAAATGTATACCCACGTATACATTGGACCCATCACAATACATTTATTGTATTGTGTGGTATACAGTACCTGCGCTCAACCCCCTGTCCACGTCCTCAACCGTTGAGGACGGTTGACAACCACCCTCAACTTTGACCCTGCCCAGCCATTTCGGCTGAACCATTTGGCTTGATCGAGGTCTGGGGTTGACCACAAGCTCGGAATATTCGGGTAGCCAAAAAAGCAGGCCCGAATATTGCCAAAAGCATGCGCCAGAA
>LS946495.1:292980-315218 GCA_900490955.1 Micoletzkya japonica
TGTTGAGATGAGGAAGTTTAGAATCTGTGTACCTACACCAATACGTGGTTTCTGTACCGTCTTCGTGGCGAGCCGTGGTTCGACTTCTACTTTCGCTTTCTTGCTGAAAATCCTTCATTCAGGTTTGTATATGCATCTAAATTACAATGTCTTACTAGTTTTGTCAGTAGTCTGTGCGCTGACCTTTTTCTCAAGGGACCTGCTTTCTCTGTAGAGCATTCATGTAGGTAGAACAGGTGCTTCCAACATGGACACAAGATGTGTGCTCTGTGATTGGTAGATATGAGCAGCGTTGCAGCTGCAAGACGGAAGTTCGAGAATAAAAATATTGCTTGTGCTATCTTCGCTGATGCTTAATCTCTCAAAAAACATCATTGTTCATCACTCGGCTGAGCAAATCTGACGTTGATGATCACATTTTCTCAGGAGATCTAGTGACAGGCCGCTGGTCTTTGGTATTTATGTTCAGAAAAGAGAAAAACTAATCTTTCAGCCGTATCCAGTTCCTCTGCGTCACCTACTTCTACTATGCTCAGAATGTTTGCGCGGCCCTGCTAAGCTCCTGGACACATAAAAGGAGGGCGACCGCGGCAAGCTTCGTGGATCGCCGGGTACAGCGTAGTTTTGCTATTTTTCTCAAGCATACACTGAGCGAAATTACCCCAGCTTTACGCCTTATGGGGTAAATTTTACAGCTACTGGCTGGGGTAATTGTGAAAGGATACTCAAGATCATGAAACTGAGTGAGTATTTGACGAAGATTTGAAGTCCCCGACCTCTCCTATCTATCAAGACTCCCTCCTTTGGAACCGCTCCACTAAGAGCCCAGATAAACGGTGTAAAACCGTAACTGTAAAACTTGGCATGAGGTGTGGTTGTAATCTTCCCTCTCACTTGCCTCTTCCCTCTCACTTGCCTCTTCCCTCTCACTTGCCTCTTCCCTCTCACTTGCCTCTTCCCTCTCACTGAGGCAGTTGACCTCTCCCCTCTCTCTCTCGTTGTAGTTTGTATTCTTAATATTATATGCTTAGCATTTGAGTTTGATTGTTTTGTGTCCTTTCTTGTTCATCTCATCATCTCTACTCTCATCATGGGCAAGCGTGGTCACTCTAACTCTCAAAACAACTCTAACAACACTGCTCCCACTGCTTCTCCCTCTAACAAGAGAGTGACCGCCCCTCCAGGTGTTCCTGCCGCATTTTGGTCCTCGGCTACTCATCTCATCTCTTTGTTGGCACGCACGGTCGAGCATCTCTCTCATGCCTCCTCTCACTCTGTCCCTCCGTCCACTCTTCCCCCTGGCGCTGCTTCTTCTGTATTCTCCGTTCCTCTCACTACCCCCTCTATTGATCCGTCCGCGTCTGTCTCCCTTACCGTACCCCCCACCGTACCCTCTGTCGATTTCCTCCGTAGAGGCCCACCTTCGTGCCCGCTCGTTGGTTGTGTCCTCAATGGCTGAGCAGGATCAGTCCCTTCCACCTGTGGAGAGGGCTGAGATGGACTTGAAGGCTGTTTGCAGCCTTCTGTCCTTCCTTCAAGTCGAGGCACGGCCGATGATGGTCTTTCGGATGGGGCAATTCTCCCAGGAGAAACCCCGTCTGATCAAGGTGGTACTGCCGGCTCGCTCCTTCATGTTGACTGCTCTGAAGAACGGTAAGACCCTCAAGGACTCTCAGTTCAAGGGGGTCTACGTTCGGAAGAGCCTGTCACTGGAGGAGAGGAAAACGCAGTCTGAGTACCGGTCCCGTCTCAAGTCCCTCCGTGCCGCAGATCCACATTGCCCCTTCGTTCTGTACCGTGATCTCATCTGGCATCGTGACGATGTCAAGTCAGGTGTCCGTACTCGCGTCCCTTGCATTCCTCCTCCCTCTGTTGTCTCTGCTCCTTCTGTTCCCATCGTCCCGTCAAACTAAGTTGTCTAGGCCTGCAGCATTATCCCTCGCCGTCCTTGCCTAGCCATTTATCGTGTATTCTTTTCAATTCTCATTCGGTTGGGAATAAGCTACCTGATTTGCACGCACTTCTTTCCATTCGTAAGCCTGACGTTGTACTAGTTTGTGAATCATGGTTGAACAGTCGCATAAGTGATAGTGAGATTACAGTATCCCTTCCCTATCGTGTCATTCGTAGAGATCGTAGTACTCGTGGTGGTGGAGTTCTCTGCCTTATTCGTGATCACTTGCCATTTGCTCTCGTCCCTATCCCCCACTCCACTAGTCTCACTTCTGATGTACTTGCCATCGATTTGACTTGCCCTATTTCCCTTTCATCTATTCGTGTCATATTAGCATACCGTCCTCCTTCCACTCGTTCTGCTGCTAACTCGGCCCTCTTCGATATCTTGTCCTCCCTTCTGTCTACTCCACTTCCATCTGTTATATGTGGAGACTTGAATTATGACATACTGGATTGGTCGGATAGTTCTTCTCTTGACTCGCAGTCTCGTTTGTTGGTTGAGTTAGCTGATGCCCTGTCCCTTACTGAGCATGTTCAGTCACCCACTCGCAATGGTAAACACTTGGATATTGTCTAATCCTCCTCTGACGTTGTATCATCATGTACGGTAGGCCCTCCTTTTAAGGATTCAGACCACTGTTCAGTTGAGTTTCACCTCGCGTTTCCCTTTGCTCCCCCTATTTCTGTGCCATCTCTTAATTATAGCAAGGGTAATTATGACTTTCTAAGTAATGCTATTTTCTTGACGGATTGGGATAGTTTGTTCTATAATTGTTCCGACATTGATGACATGTATACCCGATTTGTAGATCATTTATCTTCCCTTTGCCTTAAGTATATCCCAATCACTAAGACCAAGCTTAATATTGACTCCTACCCTCCCCATATTAAGTCTCTTCTCTCCCATAAGTCTGTATTGTTTAGTAAGTTACATCTTGCTCCAGTTCGTTTGCAGTTCGCTCACGTTTGTTCCAGACTAGATAAGGAGATTATGAAGTTTATTAGAAATCGTGAGAATAAGTTGCTGGGTTCTTGTTCGGGTAGACCATTCTATAAGTATCTCAGTGCTCGCCTCAAATCCCGCCATGCCATTGGTTCCATTGTTGACCCGTCCGGTAGACCCTTGTTCGATGACGACCATTCTCGTGCCGAGTCTCTTGCCGATTATTTTCACTCTGTGTTTGTTAATGACGATTTCCATCTTCCTCCTCTCACTACCCCCTCTGTCTCTCATTCCATGCCGTTCCCTGTCATTCAAACCAACGAGATCTTTGCCCAACTTCGGAAGATTAAGCCCTCTTGTTCCCTTCCCTCTGATGGTATTCCTCCCATTGTATATAAGATGTGTGCCCGTGCTCTTTCTCTACCCTTGTCATTTATTTTCAATACCTCAATCATTCTTGGCCAAGTTCCGTCATTGTGGAAGTCGGCAATAGTGGTTCCTATCCCAAAGTGTTCATCTCCCTCATCTGTCTCTCATTTCTGTCCGATCTCACTAACTCCTTCTCCACGTAAAGTCCTTGAACGTGTCATTAAAATTCGTCTTGATCGGTGGTGTACAGTCCACAAGATTGTCCCAACTGAACAATACGGGTTCATTCGCGGAAAGTCAACTGTATCTCAACTGTTGGAATGTACTCAAGCTTGGCGTAATGCTAATGCTAATCTGTGCAGTGACGTTCTTTACGTTGACCTCGCTAAGGCTTTCGACACTGTGTCTCATTCCAAGTTACTGTACAAGTTGGAGTCCTTTGGTGTCCGTCACAATCTGTTGTCTTGGTTCACGTCCTTCTTGGAGGATCGTGTCATGTCCGTTCGTGTTGGCTCCGCTCTGTCCACTCCTCGTCCTGTCTTTAGCGGGGTTCCACAAGGAAGCGTTTTGGGTCCTTTTCTCTTTCTTCTCTATATTTCGGATATCTCTTCAGTTTTCGGTAACCTCCCACTAGTCGGTTTCAAACTCTTTGCTGATGACATCAAACTCTTTTCCACGTTCGATCCAAGCAATCCTTCTCTTTCCGTTTCTCAACTTCAACAGGAGCTCACTGGGTTAGCTGATTACTGCTCAAATTGGCAGTTAACGGTTGCGGTAGGAAAGTGCACCGTACTTCACATAGGCAAAAGTAATCCAAATCAGTCATACTCCCTATCCTCAGTTCCATTCCCATCTTTGCCTTCTGTTCGTGATCTCGGGGTCATGCTTGACTCCTCACTTTCCTTTAAAGATCATATCAGTTCTGTTGTAGCTAAGTCTAAGTCACTCGTGTTCATGCTATTCCGATCTCTTAGATGTAATATAGCCTCTGTGTACATACGAGCATATAGATCATACGTTATTCCTATACTCGAATATGCTTCACCTGTATGGTCTCCGTCATCTGTTGTTATGATTACGAGGTTAGAATCGGTTCAACACTTATTCTCTCGTCTTCTTTATGCTCGTTGTAATAGTCCTCCTAGCCCTATGCCTTGCTATTCCGATAGACTATCACTGTATTCGCTTCAGTCGTTGTTGCATAGGATAATTGTTTGTGATGTTGCTCTTGGAATTCGCATATTGAGAGTAGAGGTGAACATTCCGATGTCTTCATTCTTTGTGCTTAGACCCACCAGAGGTAGACTTTCTTCCTTTTCTTTTCATATTCCAATTGCCCGTAAGGAGAACCTTCGTTCGTCATTTGCACATAGAGTTGTTCGTTACTTGTCTAAGCTCCACACCGTACTTAGTGATACCTCAATTTCATCCACAGGCATAAGAAGAGCCCTACTGTCCCTTCCCCATGTCCCCTCAAGGCTCGGTCATGCAATCCCCAATCTATAGCCAGACGAAAGTCAGTCTTTGGGTTGACGTAACGTGCTCCCTCTCCGGCATTGCCTTGCCTCCTCAGGCACAAGGACTGGTCACCCTTGTACGTTCTTCACACTGGCTTGGCGTGTAGTTTTGGCTATCCTTCCCCCCTCCCCTCCCCTCCCCCCTCCTCCATCCTATCATGTTTTATTTATTAATTGTTCTACTCGGGTTTTCATATTCAGATTCATGTGAATTCATTCAATTGTTGATACACACTTGCGGTGATAAATATTATTATAACGAGAAGTTTCCCAGCATTCATGTTGACAAAGTTATCTTCGAGATATTGTTCATCATATTATTCAAATTTCCACGTTATTGAATACATTCTAAGGGGTTCAAAATATCTAGGCGAAAATCAATCAATATACAAACTGTCTACTACACAGTGAGCGTCAAGTAAGACTTGACTAGTTGGTCCGTGCGTGTGTCCTGCTCAATCACAGATCTTCTCCGATACGCGGTTCGCCAGGCCGAAGAAGCCCAGGCCGCCCAAGGCGGCTGAAAGCAGCACAGTATTTTACTCGAGAAGGAATAAATAAAAGACGTAACTAGGATGGGCCCAAAGCATAGATATATTATATATTATCTCTTCGCCCGCTAGCCGTGAAAAGGAATGCGGAAAACTGTCGGAGCTTTCTCCCCGCACAATCAACGATAAGTAGTAAAATAAGCTTCTTTGGTTTCACATGGCTCCAGATAATCGGTTCTCAAATTTGCGAACATTCTTTAAGGGCCGCATACAGCCTTGTTCGTTGCGCCTTCATATCGTATTTTATTATTCTATTTTACTCAAATACACCGTGAGCTGTGCCGCATATTACCGAATAGTAGAGCGCCGTCGAGTTGGCGCAGGTGTATCCGCAGTTGACGGGGAGCGGTTTGGTGGCCAGGATTCCCGGGGCTACGGTAGGTGCTGGGGAAGAGCACGAGCAGTCGCCCACTGCAGAGGGGAAAAGATACAGCTTACTCAGTATCTGCTCACTTATGCGGCCACTTAATGTCCATAAAAAGCTTTGCCGTGCACAATGTTCTGGAAGCAGTGCAAACGTTAAGCAAACGAGATGCCGAAAAATAACCCTAATTTGCGGCCGGAAAAAAAAATTTGGTTCGTTTGCTTAATATTTAGAACTTTGTGGAGGAGGCGTAGAGCCGTCGGAGAGTACGTATTGCGAAGCACCGGCGCTAAAGGGGAAACAATAAAAGAACGCGATGTTCAACGGCCAAGACAACTAAACGCTTAGTCAGAGCAGTTTTCGGGAAACCACCATTTCATCAAATCAGTCATTTCATCATCCGTGATTTGTATACAATTAGTTTTGATGAAAGTAATGAAATGGAAACGTTTCCACAGTTTTCGTGTAAAAATACCCGTGCTTCATTCTCATGTGCGTTCTTCTTATTGCTGATGCACGCCTGCGGTGATAAACGTTATACTTACGGACAAATGAGGGAAACGTTTGGCGCATTGTACACTGGTTCCCCGAGCAGCTCCCAGAACATATCTCCATCCGGACACGAATAGCTCTGTAAGCGCGGTTCTTTACCAAATACTATTTGAGACTACCTCAAGTCAATTCTCACATGTGACCTATTCAAAGGACCTGGTATTGTCGAAGCAAGACGGAGCAAAGCGCACCGAAGGATTGTTTGAACGCCTCTTTCAAAGCAAAGCACATCGAATCCCAAACAGTAGTGCACTGGAACTTCCACATCATATCATACGAACTGAAGAACTTTTTCTCTTGTACATTTTCACATAACATAGTCCAGAAAACTAAAGCAAAAAAGTCGTTTCCTCTAACTTCAAATCAGCGCCTACAATATATAGCTCTCTTGTACATTCTCACATAACATAGTCCAGAAAACTAAAGCAAAAAAAGTCGTTTCCTCTAACTTCAAATCAGCGCCTACAATATATAGCTTTGTTGAAAACCTAGACTGCAGAAGTGCTCGCGGAATCGAAATGTCCTATGCCACCCTGAAGCAGAGTTTTTTCTGTACGGAGTCTGCATGTCTTAAATGTCATTTGAAGAGCGTCATGCGAAATTATGAAGATAACAACCCGCAATCGTCCCCGTCTGCCTATCTCTAACGTTTTGTTCCTTGTTTCATCGTCAACGTAAGTTTCAGACGGTTCACACCATCTCAAGTAGCTCCATTAGTCCTGCCCACTTTTCCTACATACGTAACGATGATTTCAACCGCCACTTCAGCTCATTGCTACCAGTAGTATACCCAGCTGTTTCAATTCCTTGCACAAAAAAAGCTTTTCTTCTAATTGCATTTTCACCTTTTCTCTACTGCACTAAGTTATTTCAAATTTTCATTCAAACGTATTCTTTGGCGTTTTTCTTCTCTTCTTTTCTTTCTTCGGTGTTTCTCTGTCTTTTAAATTTTAATAACTACGAGATACGGTAGCCACCTTGATAGTCGATCACCCATAAAAGTTAGCTGAACAAATGTTGTTCCACTGGCTAGGTACGTCTAGACCGGTTACAATTACCGCTACTTAGACCTATTCAAGAAAATTTTGTCTCCGGACTTTCTCGTAATACTAGGAAGCTTTACATGCAGAACACGAATCCATCGAGTTTGGTGGTAGTCGGTCTCTAGGCAGTTCTACTTTATAAATATACTAGTTTCGCGCTCATTGCCATATTCTCTGCACTTTTGGAATAGAACAGTACCCACGCAGCAAAACCCTGTGAAATCGCCTTTGCAACATCTTCTCTGCTCCTTCGTTGCGTCCATTCTTCTCCATTGTTGTTGTCAATGGACGACAGTGAATCGTCGTGCCATCAGATGCTAGCCAATGTCATCCAAGCCTTGTACGGCATCCCCGGCGTTGTCTGCTACGGGATCGTCCTGGTGTGCATCTTCAAGCTGCGTAAGAAGCTCAGCATGAGCTTCATCGTCATCTTCTACTGCACCGCCTTTGTGGTAGGCCTATAACTTGGGATAGAAAATAAATTACCAAATCTCCTGCTAGATTGCCAACCTTTACTACCCTCCTTTGTGGTAGGGCGCCTGTTATTGAGATGAACAATAAATTACTAAAGGATACGACACGCAAAATAGTCTACCCCTTTTCCACTTTACTACCATACTACTGCCGCACAGCTTATGATGTATGCTACAGAGATAAAGTACACTACTTTCCTACAGAAAATCTTATGACGTTACGGTAGAGATAAAGACGATTGTAGAACTTCTGGACCTACTTCAACACGTGGATCATGTACCGTCTCCGGCTGGAGAGCTGGTTCGATGGCTACTTTGTGTTCCTGTCGGAGCACCACACGTACAGGTTCGTGCGTGTTTCTTACAACTGCCTCTTGTATTGCTTTTGGTGACGGGACACGTCGCGGCTATGAATGCGAAACATATGCATCAAAGACTTGGGTTTCCATGTGAAAGCTCAATTAACATATTAATATGCATACCTAGCTTTTCGCACGTTCTTCCTACTTTGGGTGAACATTAGTATCTCGTAGAAAAGGTACATTTTCCCGGTGACTACAATACACAATTATCTGGAAACAACTTCACGGGCATGTTGAGAGGAAGTACAGTCTAGTTAACATAAATCCTAATTGATACCGGATGTTTGCTGCATGAAGGTGGTCATGCACTTCTCTCTCAGAACATAATGGCATTATGTATAATGGCATAATGGCATTATGTTCGGTCTCTCAGACTAACCTGTATCATGCCTACAACATGTATCATGCAAGATTCCGGAAAATAAAACCCGGATTTAGCTACAACGCGTATCATGCAGAGCTCGAACATGTACCGTCAAAACCGAAAATTCTGGGACAAATATCGTATAATACGGTATTATACCGTGTTTTACCGTATTTTTGCCACTGCACTGCGGCGATCATCAAACACCATATGAAGCGTTGCTTGCCTGTTCTTTGGACCTTTTGGAGTCATCCTAGCTTGAAAAGTTTGAAATTGATAACTCGTGCTTCGCTATGGAATGGCTGAAACCGGTGGCACCGCTGCGAACCTCTCCAAATAAGGCCGGGAAAAAAGTTCATTTCTAGCATTCCTTGACCTATTTTTCAGCCCAACTCGGTTTATTTGAGTATCACGAGGCTGATAAACATTTTATACACTTTTTGCTGAAATTTGAAAATTTTGATATTTTGACTGGTCCTGGAGGTGACCCCGCACATGCCATCTGACTCCGAAGTTCAGTAATAAAATTGTTCAATGCCTACCGATGTAGTTTGAGCTGCTCTTTCCGAATATGCAAGAAATTTTTAGATTGAATTTATTCTAAAGCTAATAATGCGAAAAATACGGTAAAGTACGGTATTTGTCCCACAATTTTCTGTTTTGACGGTATCGTGCTGCATTTGATTTCGCGCCATAAGCGAAGGGGTGTTTACTATTTTCGAAATGTACTTTTTACTGTACGTTTGTTGTTGAACTTGTTCTTCTTTGTCAGTTCGTGTTTTTCAATCAAGCGACGTTCTCCTAGATGGCCAGCTCGAGTACGGGGGAACTTCGGTAGGTGATCCGAGGGGCGGCTGACGCTTCGATTTGCGTGAGATGTACTTTTGTTTTTTTTATTTTACGTAGATCTTCAATGCTCAGCACTGGTAGGTGCTCTATACTTATATTCTTTATATTACTTGTATTCTTTTACTTGTATTTTACAGTTGCAATTAAAAGATTCACTTTGTCCAAACTACCTACTCCTCCTAGCTTTATTTTTTGTTGGGTTTTTTATCACTTATTTTTGTTTGGTGAGATAAAAATGAGATCAAGATACAAAACAAGTACACATTGGATGTGGAAAAATGTGGAAGAAAACATTGTGCATGCTTCGAAACAACGTGGATCATGCACGAAACCAACATGTATCATGCTTGACCAACGTGTATCATGCGGATGGCCAACGTGTAATACGGTATGTTGCCATGTTGGAATCTTGCATGATACATGTTAGCCTGAGAGACCGGAATTCCTATTAAGGGGACGAAATCACGGGTTTATGCTGGATTTCACTTTAATTTCTACTCAAGAGCAACATAAATACGCACCAATGTGAGAAATGTGAGAATCGAAGCAACGTACTTACGGAGTGTAATGTCCGACTCTAAAATATAGAGACCCTATATTAAACTGCCGGGAACGTTTTTCGCCCACACATAGAATTACAACGAGAGACGTACCTATTCCTAAAGAAAAGTTTGGTAAACTCGAGAGATATTTGCGTTTATATTCGTGAAAGAGTGTTAAAAAATGAAGAGCCGCTGGGGAGAACAGGATTGGAAGGGAGGCGTCTTTTCCTGATTTAAGACGTGTTTTTCAGCTATATCGAGTACCTGTTCGGGACGTACTTCTACTACGCGCAGAACGCGTGTGCTGCACTGCTGACGATGAACCAGTTCTCCGCCATCTGCCTCCCTGCCTTTTATATCAGAGTAAGCACAGGAGATCGAAGATAAAAGATCAAAGATCAACTTCCAGGTCTGGAAGCACTACTACTGGATAGCGGTCGTTGCGGTGCATGCGGTAACGGTGGCCATCTTCTGCACAACCAAGTAACCTTTTTTTTCTCTCTCTCGTTTCTCCCCTCTTTTCCATCCTTTATCATCGAGGAATCTACTCCATTTCCGCCTTTCTCCCCGCATAAGTAGCTGCTATTCAGGGACGGCTACACAATTTCGGTAACCGTCAGCCCGCTCGGCACGATAACTGTGACAGCAGCGGTGAGCGATCGCGTTATTCAAGCTACAGCAATAAAGCAAGATCCTGCGAAAGAACCCCGGAAATTATATCAAAATGCAGAAATCGCTCACGGCTCAAGTTGTTCTGGTCATCTATGCGCTCGTCGTGCTGCTGCTCTGTTCCGTTGCCAATGTAAGCTATTGTATGGTGGAATAAACGGCGATCCGCGTCAGTTTCTGTCGTTCCAAAATGAGTGTCTAATTCGCTCACCTTTGCACACTCTCTCGCCCTATGTTCGGAATGAGTTTCCGACGGCTCTTTTTAGTCCACCATAAAAGCTCTCGTCATATCGTCGAGGACTAACAAGGCGATCAGGAACGGCCTTCGTTCAGGTCTGCTCGCTCGTCGCGCTAATTCGCAATATCAAACGGCCGAATGCCGAGATCTCGCTTTTCATCATTTCCCTGTGCATCTTTGCCGCACAGATGCTCAATATCGCCGTTGTGGTAATCGTAGCTTTTTTTGCCTTCCTATTCTGGCAAAGCTCTTGCGAGATGCGGCTTCTTGATGTCGTCTATCTTTTTTTTCTGCAAGTGTTCCAAAACGGGGTTGACAGTAACGTCGTTCAGACGACCAGCCTGATCATCACGATCTTCCCTCCGCATCCGACCATAGCCAACTTCATCGCCGCCATCATGCTGTACACGTCGGACACGTTCTCGCTCGGTCCCGGAGTGTACGTTTTCTTCTTGCCTGTAAATGGGAACAATCGAAAGGTTCGGAATCGGAAACGTCTTTCTTTTTTTTTCTGATGTGTTCATGAATCACCCCGCCAGTACGAGTGCAACCTTTTCGATTCCACGCCAATTAATGATGCATACCAATAACTGGTTAGATGAGACGCTCTTATAGCCTGATTGTGCGTAATTCGAGATATCGTGGCTACATGTCATCACAATGTTCTAAATGCTAAGCGAACGAGCCAAAATGCTTAGGATAATATATAATAATATATAGTTTTCCGTGCGAGAGTTCCTACCGAAATCAGGGTTATTTTTAGGCATCTCGTTCGCTTAACATTTTCACTGTTGTCAGAACACTGTGTCATGTTGGCCCGCCGATGATTTCAAGCAGAGATGCATCGTGCCGTCAAGGATGCATCTCTGCTTGAACATTGCAAGGGACAAATTCTAGAGGCAATCACTAGTTTGGCGCAATATATTTCAAGGAAACCGCATTAGCCGGCATGGTTTGAGTTCAACCCAGATTGTCACACGATGCTCTAAATTTTAAGCGAACGAGTCAAAATGTTGAGGACACGGTGTTTTCCGTGCGAGAGTTCCTACCGAAATCAGGCGTATTTTTCGGCATCTCGTTCGATTATCAGTTTTGTTGTTGTCAGAACACTGTGTTCATGGCAGGCTTGCAATTATGCAACTCGGCGTCTCGCGCTCTCCACAGCATTCCCAGCGTTCGATTAGCGACTGGCGGTTTCAGCCGTGATCTATCGTCACTGCGGATGTAGTGATGAACGAAAATTCTCACCAATTTAAAAACTTAAGGTACTCCCCATCAGCCCAAAGAGCTGCCAAAATTTGATGAAGGATTCATTTAGCCATAGTGGAGTAAACTCACATTTACTTGCCAATTCGCTGTTAGACACTTCCCCTTTCGGTCGGAATGCTGTGTCTCCTCGCTTGGAGATGATCGCACGCTCGTCCCCCCTTTCGTTCGTGTCCCGCTAATCTCTCCATCCAAGCATTCGCCATTCGTTGGCTTCACTTATATTCTAGATATAATAGTAGGAATATGCGTCTGCAAACCTTTGAGTCAAAGGGATCAAAGATTTGTCATACTTCCGCAATCAGCAGCACAGGCATGGCTGCATAAGTGGCGGCTTATGTTATCAGAAGTAGGATGAAAGATCACATTTATGATGGAAGTAACTTGTCTACCGTACCGGTAGTCTAATGGCGAATGACTCAAGCGTTTTCTTACTTCCGTATTCCGATGAGTTAAGTGTTACAGAGAAGATCGAGCTAACAAGTCTAACTATATAGAAATGCGAATTATTGTAACATATTAGGTTGGCAAGAAAGTTCTTGAGCAGGTTGAAACTTTTTATCAGATTAATAGGTTATGGTTTACGAATAAGTTTGATATGAAGTGAGGCAATAGACGGTACCTCAAGCTATTTGCCTATATGCATATCATTGCGCTTGCCGTTATTGAGGTATCGCAACAATCGATAAACTGTCCTTTCGGATCGCCATCTTTTACGATGGACACAATGTTCTAAATGTTAAGCGAACGAGTCAAAATGTTGAGGATACAGTATTTTCCGTGCGAGAGTTCCTACCGAAATCAGGCGCATTTTTCGGCATCTCGTTCGCTTAACATTTGCACTGTTGTCAGAACATTGTGTGGATAACACGGCTTCAATGCATGCTCTGCCTACCATAATACCACCGTACCATTGTCCGAGGATGTCATAAGCCACTCAATTGTGGACAACTTATATGATCTCTTCAACTGTGGAAATGGGCATTCGGAAGGCGAACCCCGTTTGGGGCTTTCTTCCACAGCGCATGACCTGGCCTTGCTCTCTATTCGCAAGGAGAAGCCAGATGTAACCAATCGGGAAATGTCGAGTACTGTTTGGGTTATCCTTCCCACTATGCAGAATGGCCATCAATCACATCGTTATACAAGAGTACTCGCCCGATGGATACCCCATGCCCTACGGGCTACCCAGAGGGAGATCAGTGTGACCAGTGGTCAGTCTCATCTCTCCTGCTTCCACCAAACGAAGTTTCTGGAGGGACTAATGTTTGGAAAGATAGTTGGAGACCCAACAATAATGTCACATATAGAATGATCTGGATAGCTAAAGGAGAGGAGCTGCTAGTGCAACCGAAACCGGACTTGCACTACATGAGAATTTCATTGTTTCGCTTTTGGACCAGCAAAGAAATCGATTGCAATAGACTACTACCAAAAGGATGAATGGTCACTCTATCCGTATATGCGCAGTAACTTAGGCAACTTGCGTATTTAGTCATGGAAAACAGGATCAGAAGGGCAGAAACCCCCTTCTCCACGACCATGCACGACCTCGTACTGCCGATGCGGTCTTGCTCTAAGCTAAGCGAACTGAGTTGGGAAACCGAAACCCACTACCTTATTTAGATGACATTAGCCTCTTTCACTACCATTTATTGCTAGACCTTACTTCGTCTACAGCCGAGAAAAGCTTCCTTGAAATAGGTACCCGAAAATCACAGACAAATCAGTTCTGAGAGTCACAACTCCTTTCCTTCTTGAAGGAAGGTATCACCGAGATATTCAAAAGAAGGGGACAGGTTGGCGATAGAATAGGTGACAACATTAACGATTTAAATTATTTCCTCTTGAAGAAAAAAAAGCAAAAATTAAAACAGCTGTTATTACTGCCCAAGAACTTTCTTGCCAACCTAATAATATCATAGCGTTTTTTTGTCACACACATGATCAGAGGCTCCTCATTTACATAGAATTATTTATCTACATAGAACTCATTTACTACATATAATGTCTAAAATGAAGTGTTTCTTTCATAAACACTTAAAAAGTGCTTCTTCTATGTCTATTTTATGATTTGCGATCGCTACTAACCGTATTTGCAGTTACACTGTGCTCATCCCGGGCATCATCCGTCGTCGCGTCTTCCAAATGGTTGCCTCTCCTCGTTCCGAATCTACGGCCAAAGTCTCTTCGCAGTTGTCCTTCCGCACGCGAACCGCAACGGAGCGCGTGACGACACGGACGACCGCCGGCCCCCGCACCGCGCCCCAGACGCTCCAGTGAGCGGCGGATGCGCGGACGCGACCATTTCGTCATTTTGTCCAGAACTCTTGCAGCCCCGTTCAGTAGCGAATGCTAACCTACGGTTTACTCATTGAGCAAAGTGGCTCTCGCAGCGGAGTGTTTGATATCAAGATTGCAACTAATACTTATAGAGGAAATAAAGTTAAAAACTATTAAACTTACTTGCGTTCAAAGCAATATCAAAGCGTTCAATGCGTTCAAATTTATGTTATTTTTATTATATACTCGAACTGTACCTTGCTTCTTCGCATGTCGTTCATAAAAAAACTGGTTCAGTGCCGCTCGATGGCTTTAGCATTTGAAAAGTTTATTAAATTGACAACGTTTAATAAACGGGGACTATTGAAACAATTGATGATTATCATCTAGCCATCAGATTTTTGACCAAAGTTCCAATGAGGAAATACCGTCAACTTAGTTCATACCGGGACAGATTCGGTATATTCGGTATATTCAAAATAAGGCCGTAACTCGATTAGAAATGATCGTAGAAAGTTCTGGTTAGAATTTTTGGAATCCTTAGGCTCCTGTCTACCCTCACGCCAAATTTGAATACGATTGAGCAACTTCTAACCCCTCAAAACAGCTCATTTGCCTTACGGTCCAAATAGACCCCTACCCAATGCGATTTTCATGTTTTTCATCATAACTATTTTCTGCGTGGACCAATTGAGCTCAAACTTAGTACGCAGGTAGATCTTGATGAGACGAATCGAATGAACCCAACCAGAAGTTTCTAGACCCTTTTCGAACGGAGTTATGGACTCGTATAAGATATACCGAATCTGTCCCGATATACACTAAGTTGACGGTAACTTCTATTTCCTAAACCATGATTATTATTTCAGATCATAGTACACGCACTCGAGTTGACTCAGAACTACATAGTATTCCACCAAACACTTATCAAGAACTATGCTCAAACCTCTTGACGAAAGATATACACCTATGCAAACTATGTCTCTCACGTCAAAAAGCGAATATCCGGCACCTCTATTCGACATATCAAGGCATCACTGCATTTTCAATGCATACCTACGCATGAGCCTGTACCTATTGTTAGCCATTTCGAATGTTCTTTTTCGAATTTCGAAGATTATTAACAAAACAATTAACAACCTCAAGCTAAGAAAAGAATCCTAGACAGTGAGTCATTGTCCGATTCCGTGACTGTAATTCGATACCCCTGATTTCCCTTTCCGTTTACACCTCACTCCCACTATCACATAAACCGGGGTCAGTTTATGCCTCGCCCCTCATTCGCTCACATCACCTTCCGATCATGTCCCCTCTTCTGCTGCTGGTACTCTTTGCGATTCCAGCAGGAGCCATCGAATGTTATACGGTAACCAGAATGCATTTAATATCTGCGTAAATGGTTTCACGCGCTCCTGCTGTCGTAGATACGCAGTTTCCCATTAATGATTTTTTTGCTCAAGCTCAAAGAAAGGTTGCAGTGGCAATAATCTGCTTGCCCCGTTCAAGTGGTTGGTTCAATCTTAAACATAAAATTAAAGGTTCAGCCAAGCCAATTGGTATCTCTAGAGAGGCTCAAGTGAATGAGTATGCGCATTTCTTGAGTGAAATGAAAAGCTTCCGTGAATAATACGGCAGTGCGCAACCGATGATGCATAAGTGCTATGCGGAGGAAGTGCTGCTGCGAAATTCTGGAGACTTCCTGTTGAATAAATATATGAACATGTGTTGTATATGGGGATGACGAATGGCTGCTGCGAAAAATGCAGAAATCGTGCACCGAACATGAAGTAGCTGGAAAATCAATGATATATAATAGCATATCATAGTGGACTAAGAGATGTGTATGTACGTTAGCAGCTGGTCAGTCCGAACAACGGGAGATTTTGGGCGCGTTTGCGAAACAGAATATACGGGAACCGAGTTATTCTGCTAGAAATGGGGCTCTACAACTTGCGTGATCTCCAACTTCTCAACTCTCTCTCTCTCTGTTCAGGGCCTGAAAGTCATCGCGGGTCAGCAGGTGGGCGGTCAGACAATCAAGTGCGACAACTCCGGCGCCCAGTGCTACAACATGACCGTGAGTGTGCGAGGCGCGCCGACAGGGAGTATATAGTGTGTATCGGAAAATCATTCCGAATATAAGACAAGAGAGAGTGTGCAAGGATGAGAGAATTAGGCTCATTCTGGAACGAAAGAAACTGACGCGGATCGCCGTTTATTCCACTATATTATCAACGAATGTTCAATCACGGACAGAAGAATTGATCCTTCTCCATAACGAATTGGCGCTCGGGAGAAGTAGCGAGCGTGAGGGTGCTGTGAGCAGGAGCCGTCCGTATCGCAATCGTTGAATAAGTCACTTTGAAGAAAGACGAATAATCGTCGTTTCATAATCTTCGAACAAGATGAATAAGAGCATCGTTTTGTGTGCGCCCGGGGCCCCTCAGCAGCCGTAGCCTGTATGCTGCTGAAGGGCCTTGCAATAAATTTGAGGTTGCCGCAACACACAGCATTCTGGCAACGGCGAAAATGTTAAGCAAACGAGATGTCGAAAAACAACCATGATTTCGGTAGGAACTCTCGCACGGAAAACGCCGTATCCTAGGCATTTTGGCTCGTTCGTTTAACATTTAGAACGCTGTGAACGAAGCGCGACGTTTGCCTGTACAATTTACAGTGTAAATACCTACCGATTTCTCCGACAGCCATAATGTAGCTGGCACAGCTGAAGCTCGAACAGCTGCTTTGGCGTTGACCGAACCTACCTAGACACCGATGACCGAAAGAGTAGACCGCAGGTTGCTGGCGGCGGCCTGCTCGACGTCATGAAGAGTGGCTGTTCGATGTGGCGGTGCATGGTAAGACCAAAGACCAAAGACCAAAGACCAAAGACCAAAGTTCAAAGATTACTCTAGGCATCGCGCGATACGTGTATCTCGACGACCATCAAGGACATTCCGCTCAAGTTCTGCTGCTGCGGCACGCACCTGTGCAACATCGACAAAAACGACGCGACGTTGGCGTGAGTGCTAAAAAATAGTCGGAAAGATAAAAATCAATGATTTATTGATCTGCAAAGTTCAAAGATCACCGACTTACTAATCTGGAAAGATTGGGTCATTAGTTTGCTGATCTGGAAAGATCAGATGTAATTGATTTATTGTTCTGGAACGTTCAAAGATCGTTGGCTTTATGATCTGGAAAGATCAAAGATCAAAGATCGTTGGCTTTATGATCTGGAAAGATCAAAGATCAAAGATCGTTGGCGTACTAATCGGAAAAGCTTGCAGTAACACGAAGACGGGCGGCTGGAATGCGGAGGCGGCGGACGACGGGGCGGTGAGGAGAGTGCTGGGCAGCGAGAACTCGGCGCGGCCCGCCAAGTGACACCTCATTTACTTACTTATTTATTCATTTATTGATTTTATTTACTGCAGTATTTCATACGAAATTAGCTAGTACCTACTTGGGCAAGGAATAGCCGAAGACAAAAAGCAAGCAGCTCGTCGTAAATACGCGATAAATATTCGAGAGCCATCGGAAACTTGATGCGTCAATAAGCCAGAACAAGAGAAAGGCGAGAAAGCCAGAACCAGGAATACGAGAACCAGATAAAAGAAGACGACTAAAAGAACTACACGTGCTTTCAGCCTCACCGCAGCGGAGGTGAACGAGCTGCTCAGAGAGATCGACATTGGTACGGTAGAGAAAAGGGGAAAGATACATAATCGTTCCGTTTGTAAGGCCGGGTTCCGGTGCCTTTCAAAGCGATCAAATCTACTTGTAGTGTGTACTACCGTTAAGCTAGTAAATTGTGGGCCGTGTTTGAAACACTTGAAACAAGGCCATATCTCGGCTGGGAAAGGTCGTACAGAGTTCTGGTTGGAATTTTTGGAATCCTCAGGACGAGATCTATTTGTGTATCAAGTTTGGTAACGATTCCTCAAGTTTAAAGACCTTTAAAACGTAAAAATGTGGCATTGGAGAAGTTAGAACTGGGATAGCGAGAATTTATCGGGATTTCTAAGATAAAAGCCGTTTTAACCGGTTTAAAGTTGTCTAATCATCACCAAACTTGATACACAAGTAGATCTCGTCCTGAGAATTCCAAAAATTCCAACCAGAACTCTGTATGACCTTTCCCAGCCGAGATATGGCCTTGTTTCAAGTGTTTCAAAGACGGCCCACAATTTACTAGCTTGACGGTATGCCCGGAACTCTAGGAGGTACTGAACTCAAAAAGCCAGCCATGTTCCTGTTATGTTGTCTCTGAATGAAATGGCGTCGCTTTAAAACGTGAAAAATTGGCTAAACAACGTAGCGGCGGAATCGCGATTTATACGTTCCGATTTTCTACACCATACGGTAGCCTAGAGACCTCCGCGGTAAGGACAGTGTTCGGCAAATGACCCAAGACCGTATCATGCAAAGCTATTTCACGTCTGCGTCCCTTCATTCTCCTCTCCTATCTCGGTCTATTCTTGCACTGTGGTGACCCAATAATGACCCAAGTATGGCTCATTTGCAGAAAACTAGTTAGGCATGGCAGCATGAGAGGGAAGAGTGCAAGTATCCAGTCTATCTCGCTTGTTCGTCTTTTGGTGCACCAAGTTTGCCCGTTTCCCTCCCATCCTGCCATCTCAATCTATTTGGTTGTTGAGCACTATGCTGAGCACCCACAATACAAATGTGTTAAAATTAAAAGGAGGAAGCAGCCTCTAACCAAAAGTTTTAAAATTCGATGAAAATTCTTCTAAGGTTTCAAAATGTGAGGAAAAACATAGTGACAATAAAAAATCGAAGAAAAGACTCGAAAATCGCATGTTTTATTTTTTCGTTCCGGGCTTCCGTCGTTGAGAAGAATGTCGCTTTTGGCTTAATTCCTTACGCTAAACACAGTAGCGTTGTCGTTGGGCGAAATTTCAAAAAAATCATTTCTCGAAAACTATTCATTTTTATTCTTTTTCTTTCTGTTTTTATACTAATTTCTAGCGAATAGCGGTTTCCGCGCATGGGATTCGATCCTGTAGGCGAACCGATCAGCTTCATGAATTTAAAAACTCATAAATTCATGAACTTCATGAATTTAAAAAGTTAAGTTTGTGACCGTGAACGCAAAACTTCTGAAAGCAAAGAGAATTCACATCATTCACCGGGCGGAATGCTGTGCGCTTCATGCATTGTGCATAGTGCAGTAAACCGGTCAGTCCGTTCCCGTGCTTCCAAAGTGAGTCTAATTCTCTCATTTTTGCATGAGAAAGTCTAGGTGTTACTGATCTCAGAAACATATCCATGTTCCTGATATCCTTTCTTGGAATAAACTGGCACCGTTTCAAAGCCGCGAACAATTCGCTAAGCACCGTAGCAGCGGAATCACGAATTATACATTGCGATGTTGTCGACTACATATAATGATTGTGTGAGATTCAGATGATGTAATGTCCACGGGCGCCTCCGCAATCTCTACGCCACAGTGAGTGATCGGCCGATCAGTTGGTTGGCCTCTTCGGTAATCGTGACTCGTGTTGATAAAGTACATCTCCTTTGCTTCGCTTCTTCACAGTGTTCTGACAACAGTGAAAATGTTTAGCGAACGAGATGCTGAAAAATAACCCTTATTTCGGTAGGAACTCTCGCACGGAAAACACCGTTTCCTATGTATTTTGGCTCGTTCGCTTAACATTTAGAACACTGTGTCTTACAGCAATCCTAAGCAATGCATTTTAACGGCTACGACCTCCATTAATCGCGTCCATTTAATCGAATTAGACACCATTTTTCATGGTTAGCTTTCAGGCATTAGTCATAACAAGAGAGGCTTTCTTCATGTCATTCGTGAAACGTGCCCCCCCCCGGAAATGCGGTGGTCGGACTCGATTCAGGACTCGATTACCGGATCTCATCATTCCCGTCTAGCCCATCTTTTCCTCATGTGGTCGACTCTGTTCACTAGAGCATGTGATTCGTGTCTTTGTGTTGTATATGTTTCATGCAGCATTCATAACCGCGATGCGTCTCCGTCACCAAAAGCAGCGAAACATATAGGTCAAAAAGACACGAATCGCATGCTCTACTGTTCACCCATATTTTTGCCTTTCTCTTTCCTCCCTCCAACCTCCGCAATACAATTATATACATTTGGCGAAAGAGTGGAGACGAATGAAGTGCTCATTAGAGGTTTAAAATCGGTTCCTTTTCGACGATATGTTTCGCTGTTTGTGGTGGCCAGACGCGTCGCGGTTATGAACGATGTCTGCAGCATAAGCATGAAAAGGAACCGATCTTAAACCTCTAGTACTCATTCATCGCCCACTCCTCCCAGAATCCGGGCTTGCACTAGTTTTGGCGGATGGAGATCGTGAGATTGGAGCGTGCCCGGCGACGGATGACTGCGAGGGAGACGTGAGAGAGGATGAGCAATCTCATCTCACGGCGGGCAGGACGTGGCAAAAATTACTCACAATAAATTATATAATACATTAAACGTGAAAACATATAGCTTTGGTCAATGCGGGCCGCAGTGAGAAAATATGTTTCAAAACATTTCAATCAATCAATCATTTATCCACACTTGATTGATTGATTGAGGCAATGACACAGTACAGTTCATAAGTAGGTATAAGAGAGCTTACTAAAAGCTCAATTTTTATGTACAGAGGAAAGAAAGGAGGCGAGGAAGTTCCTAAATACAAGCGGAGAAATATCAAATACGTTATCGGGTAGTTTGTTCCAAGTAAAGAGATTACGAAAAACGAAAGTTGTCTTGAAATGGGAACTACGAGCAAGTGGAACGATTAGTTTGAAACGGTAGCCTCTAGTGGTTGAAGTGGGGGGAGAGGGAGAAAATATACACGAAATGAGAACGTCGACCAAGCCCAAATGAATCTTATACAACATCATGAAATCACCTATAATATCACAGGGAAATGAGGCGATATAATTCACAAGGTTTAAACAATAAGTAGGTTGAGAGAGCATAACCTGAAGCTCAATTATTATTAGTTGTTAAGTAATGAGTGATAAAATTGCGGAAGCCGAGAAGGGATGAATCAAACACACTATCCGGAAGGGAATTCCATGTGAGCAAACTACGATAAGCGAAGGAGTGCTTAAATTGTGTTGACCTAGCAAGTGGGACGTAAAGTTTGAAACGGTGACCTCTGGTTGTTCTAACAGATAGGGATTCACAGCATTCCGCCGGGTGAAGAATGTGTCTAATAGCGAATTGACCACTATTTTTGAATTTCCTCAGGAGTGGCTGAACCAATCTCAACAAAAATTTGAGAGCTTATGGAATTTACAGTAACAAATTTAAGTTTTTAATTTCATAATTTATGGTTCACTTATTCGCCTACAGGAACAAATCCTATGTGCGGAAACCTCTATTCGCTATTAGAACGCTTGGAATGCTGTGGATTGTTCAAATATAGATGGAATGGAAACGTCAACAAGACCGTAGTGTATTTTTGTATATTGTAACTAAATCAATGACTCTTCTACGCGACTCTAGAGTGAATTCCAAGCATGGAAAGACTGTCAGTATATGGAACATCAAAAATACCCTTGCGGCGGAAAATTAAACGAGTGAACAATCGTTGAACGTACTCAACCTTCGTACTTAGAATACTACCAGCGGGTGGAGACCAACATTCAGAGTAAGTTTCTAGCAATGGTCTGACATAGGATATGTAGAGTCTAATTCTCCCTCATTCTCTCATCGCGGACGGTCGGCTCCCCATTTCGTCTCGTCTTTCGTCCCGCGCCCATTCCACCAAGAGGATAAGGTGATGAATCCCCTCTGACCTTTGGCAAGTCAGAGGTGCCCCCTAGCCTAAGTCGTCTTCGTCTCCCCCCTTTTCTTCTTTTTCTCTCCCGCGGCTGCCCATCCCCATAGAAG